>PISW01003105.1:0-224817 GCA_004023785.1 Mungos mungo | reverse complement strand
CTTCTAAACCTCCAGAACTCTGAGAAAATAAACCTATGTTGTTTAAGCCCCCCAGGCTGTGGTGTTTTGTAATGGCGGCCTAAGCAACCGAAAACAAGTATGGAATCCTGGCAATATACTTCACTGGGGACCATTTTAGAAGGCTGTCTATCAAGGTGTGACCGTTGTCACAGGTCACTGGCTGAAATCAAACTGATAAAAGCTAAAATTTTGAGAGAGTTATGCTACCAAAAAGATGACCAGACTGGAATAATGGTATTTAAAACTAACTCTCAGGCACCCATACCTCTCTGTGGATAGGCAGTAGGCTGAGACACTCCACCACGGGTTTAAAGGCGAATGACATTAATGACTAACCTTCTGGATCACTGTGTCACAGTCATACTTCTACATAGCATGGAAGAACTCAGACTACCACAAGCAAGGGGAACATCTTAAAATCTTACACAGACAACAAAACCTAAATATAAAGGCACAAGAATAAGATAGAAATGAGACTTTCCATCACCAACACGAGGTTCCAGAAAATAGGACCAAAGTTTTCGAAATTCCTATTGGAAGCAATTTGGACTTAGACTTCTAAATGTTCCAAATATCTAATTAAACTATCACTCAAGCGAGAGAGTGAAAGTAAAAGAATTTTCCAAATTTGTAAAACCTCACAAAGCATAACACTTACAGCCATTCTGCCCCCAATGAAATGATTTCTGGAAAACACAGTCTAGCAAGGCAAATAGATCCAAGAGGAAAAGATCAAATAAAAAAGGCAATGGTGAATCTATAAAAGTACATAAAAACCTTGTAACATACAAACAGAAAGCCAAACCTATTGCTATTATCATGGCCCTGCATATACATATCAGTAAAGATTATTTATAATGCTAAAAGGAGTGTGGGAAAGGGGTTGGATGTATGGGAATCTGGAACCAAAATCCCAGATGTTAAACACAGAGGAAGAGTCAGGGCCGTGGAGATGTGGGGGAGAGTGGAGACGAATAATTGCAGGGAGGCTATTTCTTCCCGCCTGGGCAGAGGCCCTCTGCATACATCTCTTGTTGATGCTCCATAGGACGCACTGTGACTGGATCTTAGCCAGTAATTCCAGCAATCTGGAATTTATATTCTCTTGGGCCTTGTTGATTCAACTGCCCGGAAGAATGGCGCGTGTCTCATTCAGACCATTGGCGTCTGGAGGAGGAGTCAATTCTCGCAGGAGGACATTGTATCAGTTAAAAATTGAATTTGGCTCTGAGACACAGGAAGTCCCACAGATGGCCATAACTGATTCTGGTCTGGAGGGAGTCATTCCCTGGTAGGGGCAGAGGAATCCCTTCTTCTTGTCTTTCCTCAGAATCTCTCTGGTTCTGGAGAGGCAGAGCAGAAAGATCAAGGTTTATTGGGTGATATTACTGTAGGAGTAGCTAAATAGTCCAAGGAGCCGAATTAGGAGATGGGGCGAGGTAGACACCGAAATTTCACGTATGATACAGGTGGAATAAATCACTTAATAAATGACATTGGAGCGACTATTTTTCCATTTGGGAAGAAAAAGTTAGAACCAAAAAAACCCGAAGCGATCTAAGAAAATATTTTTGAGTTCTTTATTTAATTAATGCCTACTTAAATAAGAAAGGAAAAAAGCAATATCTATAAAGGAAAACACTGACAAATTTGGCCACAACAAGATTTTAAAACTTTTTTTTTTAATAAAAAAGACATTCTTAATGAATTGTAATCTAGCAATAGACAGGTAAAAATATTTGTAGCATGTGTATCAAAGGAGTAATATTTACAATATATAAACTTGTCCTAGAAATCCATGAGAAAAAAGCAACCTAGTAAAAGAATGGGCAAAGGGTAAGAACAAGAAATTTATAGAAGAAATACGTATAGCTAATAAACATATAAAATGGTGCCCAACCTCACAAAGTAGGAAAGTACAAAATAAACAAGGGCATACCACTTTGAATTGATTAAAATGGCAATAATTTTGAAGTTTGGTAAAATCCGTTGGCTATGTAGTAGGGCAATTATATACTCCTATTGGTGAAACTAGTTTGGAAAACAATTCGGCGGTTATCTATGCATATCCAGGAAAGTGCATATTCTCTGTGCTTGAGCACTGTCACTCTTTAGTATCTACTCTAGAGAAGCACTTATATATGTGCATTAAGAGGCAGATGAGGTTATCTTTATTGCAGCATTTAAAATATGAAAAAGATAATGTAAATGTCCACCAATAGTGGAATGGCTAAAAACCAAACCAAACCAAACCAAACTATGGTACTATCTATACTATGAAACAGCTTCCTGGCAGCTGGGGCCTTTAGTCTACTCCATGGGGCCTTGCAGCCTGGGGTCCTCAGTGGGTCCCACTGCTCATGTGGTGGTTGGCATGCCCTAGTGCAAAAACAGATGCTTCTGGGTCAATTTAAGGCTTCAGCTCAGAACTAGAGAACTCACCACTGTGGTACTTGGTTGGGCAAAGGCAGGCACAGTGAGCTTAGAGCTGTGTGGCAGGAGAATAAGCTGTGCCTCTTTTTTTTTTTTTTTAACCCTTATTTATTTATTTTGAGAGAGAGAAAGAGAGAGTACAAGGCGGAGTGGGGCAGAGAGAGAGAGGGAGAGAGAATCCCAAGCAGGCTCTGTGCTGTCAGTGCAAAGCCAGATGCAGGGCTCGAGCTCATGAACTGTGAGGTTGGAGCCAAAATCTAGAGCCAGACGCTTAACTGACTGAGCCACTCAGGTGCCCCTAAGCTGTGCCTCTTGATGGGTGGAGCAGTTGGGCAGAAGGGTCTGCTCCCACAAGGAGGGGAGAAATCAAGGCTGTGGCAGGAGACAGCCTGGCACAACTTGACACTGAGATTTCAAAAATGGTTTTCCTAAGGATATGACAGTTGAGCTGAAATCTGAAGGTCAATAACCCCTAGTTAGGGGAAGAGGAGAGGGAAGACCTCTCCAGGAAAAGAAAGGAGCAAATCAAGTGTACTTTGCTGGAAAGGCTCAACATGTCTTGAGAGCAGGACCTGAGTAAGAGGAAGAGTGTTGTTCTAGAAGCACGGAGGAGCCAGGCCACTCTGACTATCTCAGCTGTGTTAACGATCTCAGACTGCATGTAAGAGCCAGGAGGATCTGTAGAACGGTTGTGAGTAGGAGGTGGGGTGAGGGGGATGGTTTCTATCAGACTGACATTTTCTTTAAGAAAAATTTTTTAACCTTTAATTCATTTTTGACAGACAGAGAAACAGAATGTGAGTGGAGGAGAGGCAGAGAGAGCTGGAGACAGAGAATCCAAAGCAGGCTCCAGGCTCTGAGGTGTGAGCACAGAGCCTGATGTGGGGCTTGAACTCACGGACTGTGAGATCATGGCCTGAGCTGAAATCAAGACGCTCAACCAACTGAGCCACTCAGGTGGCCCAGATTGACATTTTCAAAGACAGCTGTGTGTCTGGTTGCCTGTGCAGCATGGAATAGAGGACCAGCATCGCTGTCTGTCCATGAAGACCAGCACCTAGGGGACTGTTGGAAAGACTGAGGCAAAAGATGATGGAGTTCTGGGTTTATTGGTAGCAGTGGACATGGAGGAAAATGAGGCCCTGTGTGGAAAGAAAATATATAATCCCAGTGTACGCCTGTGGCCCCTGGTCTAATTATTATTATCCTCTTTCTACTCTCAAAAGTGTTTACGTTTGGAGACTAGATTATGCCGTTGGTCTGTCCGTGGCAGGAGAAACAAGCTGGATGCGATGATAGATAGAGTAGTCGTGGGGATGCAAGGGACAAAGTGTCCAGGACGACTTCGAGTTTCTGACTAGAAACCAGAATGGAAGGCGGTGCTAATTGCTGAGCCACTGGGAACCGAGGATGAAGGACAGGCTGGGGAGACGTCCCAAGGTCAGACTGAAGGTCTGCAGAGCCAGAGCTCCAAGTAGAAACCTGCGCTGGCGATAGGCATTACAGACGAGTGACTGATGAATAGATAGTTGGTCACCAAAACCATGAGTGAGAAGAACATTTTCTAGAAAGAGAACAATGTTGCAAAAAGAGACGATTACAGGAAGGGATTAGGGAGAGAAAGCTGGAACACAAGCTGGAAGCAAAGTGAACCCCATTCCGAGGGTCCCCTTATTTCTGTCAAAATTAAAGTGGAGGAGACCTTGGCGGCTCAGTCAGGTAGGGGTCTGACTCCTGATTTCGGCTCAGATCACGATCTCACTGGTCCTTAGTTCGAGCCCCATGATTCGGATTCTCTCTTCTCTCTTTCTGCCCCTCCCTGTGCTCTCTCTCTCTCAAAAAAAAAAAAAAAAAAAACTTAAAAAAAGCTTAAAAAATTAAAATGGAAATCCATTGAAAATTTTGACTTGAGGCATGATAGGATATTGCTCGCAGAGTTTATTTAGGAATTTGAGAATTTTAGAAGATTATTTAGAGACTCATGAAACGACTGTGTGAATACATGTCTTCCAGTTAGAAGCATATATAAGTCAAACAAATGACTTTTAATTAAATCTAATCTTCATGACTTACATTTTAATTCAAAACACTTTGTTTTCCTTACTGTGAAACCCTAATTAGCAGTATGTGACATTTGAGGGCTTTCCCACTACCCCTTCCTTTCTTTTCAAGAGTTAATCTATTACAACCCTTAATTACTCTCTAGATCTATTATTAATAGAATCTGTAAATGGTAATGTCCTATTTAAAAAATTATTTATTTGTTTATTTATTTGTTTTTGAGAGAGAGAGAGAAAGAGCCTGCATGAACACATGTGTGCATGTGAGCAAGCAAGGGAGGGACAGAGAGAGGGAGGGAGAGACAGAATCCCAAGCAGGCTTCCTGCTGTTCTACGTGGGCTCCACAATGCCCTCTATCTCACAACCCATGCGATCATGACCCGAGAGATCACAACCTGGGCCGAAATCAAGAGTCAGAGGCTCATCCAGCTCAACCCACTGAGCCAACCAGGCACCTCGCTGTCTTTTTTTTTTTTTTTTTTTTTAACAGATGGTGCTATTGAAAAGTCTGGAGTCCTTGATTTATGAGTCTAGTGCCTTCCAGTGGCAACATATGTCATTGCAACCACAGCTGCATTAAAGAAGCTATTCGAAAGCAGAATTTGCTCTTAAACTCCCGTTTCTAAATTTTTAAGCCTTGATAATCAGAATCAAACAACAAAGGGGAATTTAAGAAATAATACTGAGTTGACTAGTAAGAGACTAGTAAGAGGGCATATAACTAATTCTCTATTTTTTAAGTGAGCCATTGTTTGCTCATTAAAAGCAGGGTAGCAGAAGGGAGAGGAAATCACTCGGCTTGTGTCATCTGCTTACTGGTGCTGTGGGACTGAGACACAAAGGGAGAAAGTGATTTGAATCACTTATGAAATTTTAGCTGTGAAGAAAACTAGGTTTACTGTAATGATTTAGGCTACAATTAAAAAAATTTATTTATTTATTATTTTTGTTAATGTTTATTTATTTTTGAGAGACAGAGCACAAGCTGGGGAGGGGCAGAGAGAAAGGGAAACACAGCATCAGAAGCAGACTCTAGGCTCTGAGGTGTCAGCACAGAGCCCGACTTGGGGCTCAAACTCATGAACTGTGAGATTGTGACCTGAGCCAAAGTCGGATGCTTAACCAACTGAGCCACCCAGGTACCCCTGAAAGATTATATGTTTTAGAGCAGTTTTAAATTCCCAACAAAACTGAGCAGAATGTAGATTCCCCTGCCCATACATACCTACAGCCTCCCTATGGACATGTTATGGAAACACCATTACCACCCAACGACCATCATTTACATTACATATACGTCTGGTGTTGTACATTGTATGGTAAGCGTATAATCGCATGTTACTGAAAATCCTCTGCGCTGCCTAGTTCTCTCTCCTACCAACCACTGGCAATTACTGATTTTTTCACTCTCTCTACGGTTTTGGCTTTTCCAGGCTGTGATAGAGCTGGAATCACACAGTATGTAGCCTTTTCAGAGTGGCTTCTCTTCCTTGATAATATGCATTGAAGTTTCTTCCATGTCTTTTCATGGTTTGACAACTCCTTTTTTTTTTTAACTTTGAAGAACATTCCATTGTCTAGATATACCCCAGTTTATTTATCCATTCACCTCCTAAAAGACATTTTGGCTACTTCGGGTCTTGGCAATTATGAGTAAGCTGCCTTAGGCATTCATGTGCAGGTTTTTGTGTGGACACAAGTTTTCTAGGCTACACGTTTTCATTTTTAGTTTTCAGCATCTGTGAAGAGTGGCAGGTTAAATTTGACCCAGGTAACATTGCTATAAATCTAGTTCGTGTTATGCCTCCTCACCAAGGCAACCATTCCAAATGTTAGGAAAGTCAATACAAAGGTTGAGAAAACCGTGGCGGAAGTATTTAATCATATTATCTAAAGTTTATTGTATTTGGGAATGATTAGATTGTGAGTACGCAGTAAGTGCAGACTAAATGCAATCACAAACTTCCTTTTGATTTCATGAGACCTTCAAACATGCTGTGGTTGCTTTTAACCATAAAACATGTCAGCAGTAATCACGAAGAAGCCATGTGTAAATGTCTTGCACAAGCACTTTTAGAACTGAACCTCGTGATGGTGCCCAACGTGTTCTTAGTTCAGATTCTGATTGCAAGTGAGGACTGAAGACCTGAGATTAGCAGTTTAATAGAATTGAAGCCTAAAGATACACGGAGAAGAAAATACAATTTGTATTTTGATAAAATACATGCATTCTTTAAAAAGAATCCTCCAGCAATGGTCATTATTTAAGGTTAAAACTTTTGAGCTACTCAAGGACTTTATGAAATCTTGTATTATGTAATGATCCACATGTTATTGCTGTCTGCTACCACGCCCTGCTGGCAGCTTTACCCCCCGTCAAAATGTCACAGAAAATCTTGTCCTTTCAACTGCCGCTCATCCCATTCCCTCCCCAGGACCTGGTGAAGACTCTCCTTGAGCTCAGAGATTAGAGACAGGTTTTTTGGTTAGTCTTTGGTGTCTCATGTTATAGATGTTGCTTCTCTGTTTTGTTTTTCCTAGTGATTCTGAAATCAGTTTTTACCATATTGGTGGATGTGCCCTGATTTAAGAAGACCTGATATCTTTAATCATTATGTGTATGTGTGTGTGCGCGCGCGTGTGCATGTGTGTATGGACACACGTGGGCACGCTCGTGAGCCGGAGAGAGGCAAAGAGAGAGGGAGAGAATCCCACATAGGCTCCTTGCTGTCAACACAGAGCTGGACACAGAGGCTGAGCTGAAATCAATTCAACTGCACAATTGACTGAGCCACCTAGGGGCCCTAGAGATCTTTTTGTGGTTCCTTATAAATTTTGGGATTGTTTGTTCTAGTTCTGTGAAAAATTCTGTTGGTATTTTGATAGGGATTGCATTAAATCTGTAAATTGCTTTGGGTAGTATGGACTTTTTTTTTTTTTTTTAAGTTTATTTATTTTGGGAGAGAGAGTGTGTGTGTGAGCAAGATAGGGGGAGAGAGAGAAGGAGAGAGAGAATCCCAAGCTGGCTCCACTCTGTCAGTGGAGAGCCTGATGTGGGGCTCAAACTCATGAACCATGAGCTGAAACCAAGAGTCAGATGCTTAAGCCCCTAGGCCACCCAGGCACCTAGGGTAGTATGGGCATTTTAACAATATTTGTTCTTCCAGTCCATGAAGACATTCCAATAGAATGTGTGTCATCTTCATTTCTTTTCCATCAATATTTTATAGTTTTTAAATGCAGATCTTTCACTTCTTGTTTAGGTTTTTTCCTAGGTACCTTATTACTTCTGGTGCAGTTGTGAATGGGATTGTTTTCTTAATGTCCCTTTCTGCTGTTTCATTATCAGTGTATAGAAATGCAGCAGATTTTTGCATACTGATTTTGTATCCTGTGACTATACTGAACTCATTTATTAGTTCTAGCAGTTTCTTGGTGGAGTCTTTAGGGTTTTCTATATATAGAAGTTCTATCTTGTGTAAGAGCACAAAAGCCCTCCATTTACTTTCGATTTCTTTCCTCTTCTACAGAGAGATAGGCAGGGACCCAGTGAAGGCTCCGCCCGCCCGCCAGCCTGGCCTCTGGAGCCGGCACAGGGTGTGGATGGGACATGTGGTCTGGATTATCAGGGGGAGGGTCAGCAGTTGCTTGCTTGATCGATCAAGTGTCAACAAGGCTAAGATGCCAACTACTTCCCTGGCAGAGCGAGAGGAAGGGCCCTGATGGACAAGGAGGTAGAAATGCTGGAATAGGTTTTCTATGCTGACTCGCACCCCTTGCTGCATCGCCTGGGGCCCAGAGGGCACCCCTTCACTTAGATGTTGAGGAATGTGTCAGTGAGAGAGGTAGCAAGGCCCTTGAAGAACCCAGTAGTTGCTGTCTCTGGGGGCCAGGACTGGTGGGAAATGCTGCCATTGAGACTTATTGTCTGATCTTGGAAATCAGACCCCAGGGAAGAGGACAGAATCCCAGGGAGGAGCACAGAAGCCCAGGGAGACTGAGGCACAGTGGCAGTATGAAGCTTCCAAAAGGCCTGTTGAGCAGATGACCTTTATTATTATTATTATTATTATTATTTTAGTGTTTATTCATTTTTGAGAGACAGAGAGAGATGGAGTGCAAGTAGTGGAGGGGTAGAGAGACAGGGAGACATAAAATCCAGAGCAGGCTCCTGGGTGGGATGTGGGACTTGAACCCATGAACCTGAGATCATGACCTGAGCTGAAGTCAGACACTTAACAACTGACCCACTCAGATGCCCCTAGTAGATGATTTCTCAGAATAGTTGGGACTAAATAGCAATTAGAGTGTTAGAATACAATATGTTTGAGGGTGGCTAATGGGCATCCTTAAGAATGACATGGGCAGGCAGTCTATGCTTGATCTCCATAACAGCAACAATTCTAGGCTTTCTTACAAAACTTAGTAGATTAAAACAACGATCAGTCATTGTTTCTCACAGTTCTGTGGCTGGTTCCTTTCTTTATGGTGGTAAAATGTGCCTGCCATAAAACCCCCATTTTAGTCATTCTTGAACGCACGGTTCTGTGGCATTAAGTACATTCACATTGTCGTGTCACCGCCATCCGTCACCAGAGCTTTTTCATCTTCCTGAACTGAAACTTTATCTCCATTAAGAAATGGATCCCTACTCCCCCTTCTCTGAGCCCCCGGGACCCACCATTCTACTTTCTGCATTTATGAATTCACCTATTCGGGGTGCCTCATTTTGGTGGAATCACACAGCATTTGTCCTTTAGTGACTGGATTATTTCTCCTAGTGTAATGTCTTCAAGGTTCATCCATGTCATAACCTGTCTCAGAATTCCTTCCTTTTTAAGGCTGAATAATATTCCATGGTTTGAATATATCTCATGCTGTTTTTCCATTTGTTTGTTGATAGGCATGTAAATCATTCTGCTGCCCTTATTGGTGTACAAATACCTATCGCAATCCCTGCTTTAAATTCTTTTGGGTAACACCTAGGAGCGGAGTTACTGGTTCATGTGGTAATTCCATGTTTCATTTTTTCAAGAATTCACCATCCTATTTTCCACAGTGCCTGCACTGTGGCTCTGATTTCTCCACATCCTTATCGATACTTGTTATTTTCAGTTTTAAAAATTTGTTTTCGTCCTTCCTCTCTCTTTTTAAAAAAATTTCTTAGATGTTTACTTACTTTTGAGAGAGACAGAACAAGAGTGGGGGAGGAACAGAGAGAGAGAAAACACAGAATCAGAAGCAGGCTCCAGGCTCTGAGCTAGCTGTCAGCACAGAGCCCGACACAGGGCTCAAACCCACAAACCATGAGATCACGACCTGACCCAAAGTTGGACACCTAATCGACTGAACCACCCAGGCGCCCTGTTTTCTTTTGTTCTCCTTCCTCCCTCCTTCCTTCCTTCCTTCTTTCCTGCCTTCCTGCCTTCCAGTAAACCATCCTAGTGGGTGTGAATCAGGCTGCTCTTACTGGAGTCTCTCAGGCAGCTGCTGGGATCGGGGCTGGGGTCACTTGCGGCTTCCTTCACGTGACTTGGATCGGGCTCACTGGAGCGGTAGGGTCTTCCAGGCAGTGTCCCCTTCGTGGCACCCCTCCGCACGGCTGGTTTGGGCTTCCTGAGGACCTAGGGTAGTTATGCTTTTTACAGAACTTCTGGTTTCCTCCTGAACAAATGTTCCAAGAGACGGAAAGTAGAAGCGGCCAGTGTCTTAACACCTTGGCTTAGAATCTATAATGCGGACCCTTTCTCTGTGTTCTTTAGTCAAGCACTCACAAATATGCCCAGTTTCAAGGGGACGGGGCTTGGAGGCTACCTCTTATGCTGAGGAATGTCAAAAGATTTGTGGCCATCTTCACGAGTCCTGGGTGAAGTGGATAGACTAGGTCGTGCTCCTGACCGCTCTCAGGGACAAGCAGATATAGACATGTCCTCTAATCCTGCCTTGGCGTTTTGAGAAGTTGAAACTCCAGCCCTGCATCACTCTTTCTGAACCACTCGTTTTGCAGCCTGGATGCCACGTCACCCACTGTCAGTACAGCCTGGTCGTCCCTCCCAGACCGTGATGAGCGAGCCTGGGACCACACGGAGGCCTCTGAGGGCCGGGCACTCAGATGGTCCTGCCGGGGATGGGTGGGGAGCGGCTCTCACTCACCACAAATGTGCCTCAGACTTGAGGTCTGGGTACAGCCCATCACAAAGAGAATTTATTTATGTATTTTTATATTTTATATAGTTCATATTCCAGACTAGTGGAAACTAGTTATTATCACACACACACACACACACACACACACACACACACACATTTTTTTCCCCCTCAGTTCATTGTTCTCACTCAGGTGTTATCTGAAATCCATCAAGAGCGAATATCAGGAAAGTTAGGGAGGGCTTCATGTTGCATTCAGGCGCACATTCCAGTTTTTTAACCTTTGAACGAATGAGTTCACTTTTGTTTTCTTATCTAGGGATTAGAGAGCCTGGAAGGGGCTGGCACGTGTGCAGTGTCCTGACACGGACGAGCTGGGACCTCTCAGGAGGCCTGCGCCGAGGACGTGCTGTCATAGTCGGGAACAGAGCTGGAAGGAGCTGGAGTGAAGAGTTAGTCTTTTCGTGACACCAAACAAAAGCAATGTCTTTCCCAGGTGGATTTTGGAAGGACAAAGCATTTCGGATCTTTAAAACTGTCGAAAAGGGCTCTTTTGGATATACCTCCCTGAAATTGCTCCATGGGTTCTTACAAGAACACTGTGTGTCAGTCATTTGGCTGCCAAGAATACAGAGCTCTGTACGAGGACAGAACCAGAAAGTTTCAGACACAGCCAGTATGAACAACAGCTTCCCCCGGACTGAAATGATACCTCTCTGTCTCTAGGGCCCTATGCTATGTTAGCATCACTTCAGTGTAGATTCTCGGAGGTTAGCAAGAATATCTGTCACCTGTGAACCATACACTCCTTCAGAGTGTATTTAGTACTACCCTGGAGGGGATGGGGTTGGGGGGAGAATTGGGGAAGAGGGCATCTTGGTCACTTACCATCCTAATCCATCACTGTGAAAAGCCTTTGCCAAGGTGAGCTCTCAGCACGGAGTGATGCTGGAGGCACACCCTCTGGCATCTTGGTGTAGGAAAATATTAAGAATCTGCTTTAGTGAAATGATATTATCAGAGCTGGTACTTGCTTGCTGGCCCTTCCTCTCAGTTAATGAGAGCAGTGTCCTTGTCTCTTGTCACTGTAATCCGGCTCTGTGTTCTGGGACCAAACACGGCACCCTTGAATCCAGCTAGCTATTGGAAAAGTTTATTTCCTGTCAGAAGAAGATATAAGTGAAGGATCAGGGTAATTCTATGCCCCTCATGAGCACATTTGATTAACAGGATTGTGTCAAGTCTGAATAAAATGTAGGACATACCTATACATCATTTCACTTGGATCCTTTGTGAAAATTATGTTTGTCTTTATTCTATATATGCACTATTGGCAATATACTATAGTAAAGATGATTTGGTATTTTTAAAAAGCCTATTTTTAAATAGGAATTCTGGAATAGTTTCCAGAAGACCGTTTTCATGGGGTTGCTTATGTTGGAAATTTACATGTGAATCCGGGACAGTGAGAGGAAGAGATAACCTTGGGTTCCCTGACCCTCTACAAAACCTGCTTATCCATCCATGGATTTCTAATAAATGGGCTAAGAGGAAACAGAGCTTTGAAACAGGACTAGTCAAGAGTTTGCTTCTAGACATGAGGAGATGTCAGAACAATGCAAGTAAGTTTCAAGGACAGATGGGATCCACTATGAAGGTTTGGGGCAGCTGAGGAGGTTTATGAGTTATCTACTGTCATCTAACAGATTATCCTAGAACATAACTTAAAATATTTATTATCTCTGAGTCTATGGACAGGAATTAGGAAGCACCTTAGTTGGGTGGTTCTTGCTTCTGAGACTGGCGTCGAGGCGCTGGCTGGGGCTACAGCTTGAGAAGGCTTGACTTCATTCACACGGCTATTTGCAGAATGCTTCTGTCCCCTGTCATGTGGTCTATTCGTGTGTCTGCTTGGTGTTCTCATGACAGGGTAGCTGGCTTTGTAAGAGAGAGTTATAAGTCACATGCCCTCATTTTTGCAATATCTTATGGATAATATGAATATGAATCATCCCTACCAGAGTGAAAAAGGACTATACAGGGTGTGACATCATTGGAGGCCAGCTCCCCGCAAGAGGTTATGCCAGATGCCAGCCTAGAAGGTGAGAACTGCCTTATCAACTAAATGAAGAAATCGGTTGGGACAAGTATTAGACAATCTTAAGGAATTTTGTGAGCAGAGGGAAGGGAAGAACGTGCAAAGTAGCTGTGAGTTGTCTTAAAGCTCAGATGTAGAATGTTTGGGAGATATTAGAAAATTGCTTTTCTTTTGTTTAATGTTTCTTTGTTTTTTAGAGAGAGAGAGAGAGAGAGAGAGAGAGAGAGAGCGAGAGAGCATGAGTGGAAGAGGGGCAGAGAGAGTTGGGGGGACAAAGGATTCGAAGCAGGCTCCGCACTGATAGCAGCAAGCTCGATGCAGGGCTCAAACTCATGAATTGCAAGAGCAGGACCTGAGCCAAAGTCGGATGCTCAACTGACCGAGCCACCCAGCCGCCCCACAAAACTGCCTTTCTTAACCAGAAACTTAGAGACTAAAGTATGAATAAGGAAGATTAGGATGGTCGTAGGGGGACATGAACAGCTCTGCCCAGGAAATGTCTCAGGAATGACCAAATTGCAGAAGACCTTGGATACTTCCTGTGAGAGGGATTGGTCCTTTAGCTGGGGAAGCAGGTGTTGAGAGGGAGCGAGCATTATAATAGATCTGGTAGCAAGTCCAACCAAAATCAGCTTTACTGACACGGTCAATTGAGCAAAAGGCAGCACAGTTTTAAAACCAAAATATATCCTTATTTAAGTCTGTATGCACATATATATGTATAAAATCTTTGTACCCAGCATGGGGCTTGAACTTATGAGTCTGAGATCAAGAGTTGTATGTTCTTTGGACAGCTGGCAAGGTGACCCCCAAATCTAACTTTTAGTAGGATCTATTCCACACCACCTACCTTGAGGGGATAGGGCAGAGTAGCAGGAGGAAGAGTGAGATTTTCTGCTGGGTTCATGAGCGACATCAGTATTTGGCTAGAGTTTAGATCAAGTAAGACTCAAAAAATCTTCAAATGTTCTTGTATGATTTTACTTTCCCATCCATCCTTACATCTACCCAGTGTTTATTTTATTTTTATTAAAAAATTTTTTTTATGTCTTTATTTTATTTTGAGAGAGACAGAGTGAGCAGAGAAGGGGCAGAGAGAGAGGGAGACACAGAATGTGAAGCAGGCTCCAGGCTCTGAGCTGTTAGCACAGAGCCCAACGTGGGGCTCAAACCCACAAACTGTGAGATCATGACCTGAGCCGAAGTCAGATGCTTAACCGACTGAGCCCCCCTGATGCCCCACATCTACCCAGTGTTTATTGATCATTTATTTTGTGCCTTTATTCTCTAGAGATAAACCAAAATTGTTGAATTAAGAAAACTTTTTAAATTTATTTTTTAATTTTTTAAAAATATTTTATTTCTTTGAGAGAGAGACAGCATGAGCAGGGGAGGGTCAGAAAGAGAGGGGGACACAGAATCCAAAGACAGGCTCCAGGCTCTGAGCTGTCAGCACAGAGCCCAACGCAGGGTTTGAGCTCAAGAACTGCGAGATCATGACTTGAACTGAAGTCGGCCGCTTAACCGACTGAGCCACCCAGGCGCCCCTGGAGTTGCATTATAGTCAAAATGGAGCCCCCAAATCTGTCCCTTTAGTTCTAATAAGCTTGGAGCACACGTGGATTTTATCGGGCAGTATGAACTCTGGGCAGGTCTGTTTACTGACATAACCCGATCAACGTGCAGATCCAGTGGGAGTGCCGGCCAGAGAAAACCAGACCGTTTGGTTCAGGGCTGTGTGCTCAGCACACACCCCCACGACTGCCCAGAGTTTGTTTCGACCTTGGTTATCCCTGCCTTCGCTGAAGTTCAGCCCAGAACTAGAAACTAGTGAAGCAATCAGTTTGTAAACAGGGTGGCTACCATGCCATATTGGGTTTATTATTGGCTGCCTTATAAATAAATAAATAATCCTTATAAACAAGAATTGTTTCAAACTCAAAAGGGGCCAAATGGCTTGCCGGGCAGTGAGACAGGAGGCGCCAGGCGGATAAGCTGTTCCTCATACGGGTGGTGCCCTTAGCAGTTGCTTTTCCATTTCTCCCTTCCTGGCTTCTGATATTTGGTCTTACTTAATATTTGTACCTTTTTAAAATGGCTGTCCTTGTCATTTAACATTGGAGTCCCAGAGTTTAGCCCTGGGGCCTCTCTTCTTCTTGGCCTGCACTCCTTCCGTGATGATCTAATGCCCTCTCATCCTTCGTCCACCTGCTGGGGAAACTCTGCCATCTCTAGACGGCATCCCTCTGAGAACTCCAGACTTCTGTATTCAACGGTCCGCTCAATATTTCCTCTTGGACATCTCACAGGAGACTCAGCCTCCTAGGTTCGAACCGAATTCCTCATCTTTCTTCCTGAAACTGCTGCCCGTCAGACGCTTCCTTACCTTAGTTAATGACAACTTCAGTTTGTCAGGCCATGATCCTTGGAGTCGCCTTGTCTCCTGTGTGCCCCCAAACCCAAGACCCAGTGCACAGGAGGGTCGTGCTGGCTCTCTCTACCTTCACGGTGTGTCTGAAGCCTCACCACCGCCACCTCTCACCCCCCCAAGTTCTTCATCTCCCTGCTCCTTCGTCCCTTGACAGTTGCTTTTCATCTATAGCCCCAGGGGTCCTGGGAGCCTGGGTTACCTGGTGCGACTGCCCATTACAGTTCCAGCGTCTCCCAGGCTCATGCAGAACTGACACCATGTCCACCATGGCCTACATTCATTATCCTTTTTTCATTTCTTCTGTGGCCCGGTCGTCCCCCTTGCTAACATTTTCCTAGGCTCCTTGCTGTTTCTCTGACGTGTTGGCACAGTCCCTGCCAGCAGGAATTTCGCTCTGGTTGTTCCCTTTGCCTAGAATGCCCCTTCCCCACTCCATGGTGAATCAAACTAACTCTCTAGGACATGTTGCAATAGAATGCTCCCTCCCCAGACACCCACACACCTACTCCCCTCCGTCCTTGAAAGTCCTTGCTCTGATGTAATCTGGGTGAGGCCTCCTCTAACTACCAGATTAAAACACACCCCATCCCATTCCCTTTCTCTGCTTGCCCTCCTCTAGGGCGCTTTTCATCCTTTACCATGAAACATAAAATCACTTATTCGTCTGTTGTTCTGACATAACCTCAATACGGTAGGCCTCGCATGCAGCGGGTGCTTAATCAATGTGTGCTAAGTGAGTGAATTAATGGAATTCCTCCCTCACAATTTCCTTTATCCAGACAGGAAAGTCCCACTTGCCTGGGAAGAAAGGGTACACCCATGGTGGCTTGAGAAAATTCCCTTGGAATTAATCTGAATCTAGTGGGTGTTGTTTTTGAAGCTCCCTCCTAAGATAAGGGAACATTTTTACTTATATTCACTATGTATGATTTGGAGGCTCTTCTCTCGCTGTGTTAATCTCCATTCTTTTAGACCTTAAATATACTCCTGGATGTATAGTGGCGTCCAACAATCAAGTGAGATTGAGCCGAATCAAGTTGACTGGCTTTATTTCCTCTTCTGGAGCCAAGTAAAGCCACCAAGTTTGATTGGTTGTTTTTGAGTCTTGTCTGATAGTCTTTCTCTGCATTTTGTTTTATTTCATTCCATGTGCTTTTTAAAAGACTCTCAGGACTACTATTACAAGGATTAAAGGAAAAGAACACGAATATTTTCACGCAACAACATCTTCCCTGCTGCTCATGTTTACCTTCTGGGTTATTTCAGATGAACGAAGGGGAAGGCGCTCTCTTAGAACACGCGGTAGGAGTTTGCTCTGCGCTCTCAAGCGCCAGAGGGTGGGATTTCAAATTCTACAGAAACTAGATCCCAATAACAAGTCTCAGTTCTATCTTCCTAGGGAGGAATGGCCCAGAAGCATTTCTCACCCAGTGGTCCCCAAATCTGGCTCCCTGCTATGCTCAGGAGGTGCGGAGCTCTAGGAGTCATTTCCAGAAGCCCGTGGTGGAAGCAACACCGGGCGGTTGTCACAGAACCCCTCCCCCCCCTTACCTCCTCCTCCCAGCTTTAGACACCTCCCTACTGACCTGTGAGTCTTTCTTTGCCCTCCATGTCCGCAGAGCCCATGGGAGCCAGGTGGAGGGGCACTGTCGGGGGGGGGGGGTGGAGGGCATGCCAAGAAGGGCACTTCCCAAGGAGGTGGGCACAGAGGTCAGAATGATGGCAATAGCTCCAGTGGGACCTACAAAGTTGCCTAGCATTTAACTAGGTAGGTGATGACCATGGAAAGGGCTCTCCAGCCTGGGATAACTCTGTAAATTATTTTTAATGCGACTTACAACTTTCTCATTTTGATTGGCTACAAAGTCATCTGAATTTTAGAATTTTTAAAATTACAGAAATTTAGAATTACAGAAAAAATTTTAAACAAAATATTTGGTCATTAAAAAGTTCCTTGCGTTAACAAAGGGGTTCAATCAATGTCTATGGAATTCATCTAATGAATAGATAAAAATGATTTTAAATTTGCAACATGCACATATGGAAATGATATTTCAACAGGGCATAATGTATATATATTCTGCTTCTTTTTGTTAATTTTATCATTCTAATTCTCTAGAAATTTTTATTTACTAGAGAGAGAGAAAGAGAGAGCACAAGCAAGTGGGGGAGGCTACAGAGGAGAGGGAGACACAGCATCTGAAAACAGGCTCCAGGCTCTGAGCTGCCAGGACAGAGCCAACGTGGGAACCACAAACTGAGAACATGACCAGAGCCGGAATCAGACACTTAACCAACTGAGCCACTCAGGCACCCCAATTTTATTATTCTTTTTTTAAAAAGGTTTATTTATTTATTCTGAGACAGAGAGAGAGAGAGAGAATGCATGCATGCGAGTTGGGGAGTGGCAGAGAGAGAGGGAAAGAGAATCTTAAGCAGTGATGGATTGTGCAGTGCAGAGCCTCACTCAGGGCTCAATCTCATGAACTGTGAGATCATGACTTGAGCCAAAATCAAAAGTCAAGCGCTTAACCAACTGAGACACCCAGATGCCCCTATTCTGTTTCTTAACTGCTTAAGGATTCCCTCGACCATCCTCTTAATATTTTTTTTCTTTAGATAGAGAGAGAATGCACCCGTTGGGGAGAGGGGCAGAGGCAGACAGAGAGAGAATATGAAACAGGCTCCATGCTCCGTGTAGCCAGCACAGGGCTCGATCCCATGACCCTGTGACCATGACCTGAGCTGGAGTCAAAAGTCGGCTGCTCAACGGACTAAGCCACCCAGTCACCCCCGAGCTGCCATTTTCTAATCTGCAAAATTGGGGAAGTGATAGTACATGTTTAGATTCTGTGAGTATTAAACATGACAATGCAGGTGAAATGCGCAGGACCTCTCCAGCCTACTCAGCATAGCTATAATTTGTTGACATTTTATGAATGCCGGGAAGATGAGGGAAAGGGGAAGGTGGAGGGCTCTTTTTGGAATACAGGGCTGCTCTGAACTGTCTCCTCCTCCGTCTCAGAGGAAGGGCACTTGAACTTCCCCATCCAGAAGTCTGTCCTTGGGTGGATACTGATCGCACTTTGCACACCCCATTGCCCTCAGCACACCCTGTTTTCCTTTACACTTATTTTGTAGATATCTTCTCTCTTAACTGAAATTGTAAACCGCTTGTGTCCAGAGCTTGCTGAAGCATGTGTGTATGGATCTCCATCATTACTGCTTGTTCATATCCAGTTCATGAGCTGGACCCTTCCATCCAATTAGGTAGCTAACATCCGTACTCCTTTACCTTCCAGCTAAAATTCATGTCACAATTCGAATGTGCTGACACAGTATGCACCTTCCAACACATTCTTTTTGGAACATGTGACAGAGAAAACGGGCCTCCTGCCACACTATGTCTTCTCCAAAACGAATGTAGGTAAGTTTGTAAAGCACTCGACGTGCACACATTCGTTCTGTGTGTTACACTGTCGGTGCAAACTCAGCAATGAGTTCTGACAATCATTGGCAAATAGGAAAATTCCCCTCTCTCGCCCACTGTCGGATTGGGGGTGTTTCCTGGTCCCCAGCTGGGAGGATCTTGAAGAGGGAGATGGTTGCAGTTTCTGGCAGGGAGCAGGACGGTCCTGTTATTTCAGAATTGCCAGCTTGGGTGATCACACTTGTTGGGAAATGATTGCATGGTGGTTCTTATCTTCAGGATGGCTGAAAAACTAGAGAAGGTCAAGGTTTTGCAATAGCTAAGAGGGGTTTCTGAGGAGTTCTTATTACGTGTAGGATTTGGACAGCTGGGACATGTTTGGCCTGGGGAGGTTCTGTGAGGGTGTTTGGGGAAGGAAGTTGGAAGTCTATCCGTTGCTGCAAATGTCTGGGAAGGAGGCTTTTCTATCAAAAGGGTCAGAACATCGGGGAGGGCAAAGCCGGAGTGTCGCAGCAGGTCTGAGGGTATGGACTCGGTGTTTCCCATCAATGGCGGAGTTGCAACAGTTGGGAAGACCCAGAAGTGGGGATTTTAAAGAGGAAAATAAACCAAGGCCGAGTAGGGGAAAGGTGCCCACAGAGCGGTTCAGCCTTGCCTTGCCCAGCATCTGTTTTTGACATTGAGTTCTTTTTCTTTTTTAAATGTTTCTTTCTTTCCTTTTTTTAAAAAAATATTTATTTATTTTTAGAGAGACAGAGAGCGAGTGGGGGAGGGTCTCACAGAGAGAGAGGGAGACACAGAATCCGAAGCAGGCTCCAGGCTCTGAGCTGTCAGCACAAAGCCCGACGTGGGGCTCAAACTAGTGAACTGTGAGATCATGACCTGAGACCAAGTTGGATGCCCAACCTACTGAGCCACGCAACGCCCCTCCTCTCCAGTGAGTTCTCAGGGCCAAGTTACCTGCCATCCCTCCAAGGCCCCTCCCCGGTGCTCTCATTTTCCTCCAGGAACTTATGTCTATAAATTGCCATTCACGTCTTTTGCAACAATCTTGCAGGACCAGTTCAGTTTGTTCAAAAATTCAGAACACTTGTTGGATGATGACGCACATATTAAAAA
Source organism: Mungos mungo (assembly GCA_004023785.1). Taxonomy (NCBI): domain Eukaryota; kingdom Metazoa; phylum Chordata; class Mammalia; order Carnivora; family Herpestidae; genus Mungos; species Mungos mungo. The sequence continues at coordinate 205,077 of PISW01003105.1, read as the reverse complement.
TAACTATTAGAAATGTGAATAAGGTTCAGTAGTACTTCATGGCATGTGGAAAAGCTTTGTATAGATAGGATTTTGCTCAGTCAAACCGCATTTAAATTTCACTTTGAGAGTTTGTTATTGGGGCGCTTGGGTGGCTCAGTCAGTTAAGCATCTGACTTCAGCTCAGGTCATGATCTTGCAGTTCATGGGTTCAAGCCCCACGTCAGGCTCTATGCTGCCAGCTCAGAGCCTGCAGCTTGCTTCAGAATGTCTCCTCTCTCTGCCCCTCCCCCACTCGTGTTCTGTCTCTCAAAACTGAATAAATGTTAAAAAAATTTTTTTTTAAGTTTGTTATTTAGTTCAAAAGGTGTACAATGTGGATTAGCACTGTGCTGGGGCTAAAGCAAATAGTTCTTTAAAATGTAAACACCATCCGTCCTATTTAACAATTTTTAGTCTTGAATATTTATAATCATTTATAATGATTATAATGAAATTCATAAGAGTGAATAAAACAAGTACACGGTATAATTGTTCATTAGTATACAGCGAGCACCCATGTAACCACCACTCAAACATATCTGAACATCAGAAGCCCCCACGGCCCCGTCTTTTCCAAATGTAACAATTATCCTCTGACATCTAGTGCTGTTTAGTTTTTCTCCTTTCTAAACTTTATATATATCACATCAGATAGTTTACACTTTTTTTTGTATCTGGCTTCTTTCACTCCTCATTATGGTAGTGAGATTCGTTAGTGCTGTGTTTATCTGAAGTTCATTCATTTTCCTGACTGAAATAGTATAATGTAAATTCCAAAATTAACTTATCCGTTTCACCATTTCGACACTTAGATTGTTTTCAGTTTGGAGCCCTTATGAAATTGCTGTCGCACGCGTGGGTACATGCACAGAAATGCATGGCACACCAGAAGGTTGTAAACTGAGGTCATTTCTGAGATGAAGCATTTAATAATAGTTGGCACCTGACCTTCCGTATTCTTTCCTGGAAACCACGTGTCCCAGGCGGCGTAGTTACAAGACACAAGCAGATTGGGTCCGTGAGTCACCACTTGGAAGGGAGCTGCCTTGGAGAAGCACTAGGTCTGCAGTGGGTTTTGCATGACCAAAAAACAGCTCCTATGTTTCTAGACCTTAAGATTTTGAGTTTATTATCACTGCTACACAGCCTAGCTAATTTCTGACCAGTAGAAACAGTATAAACATTTTGTTTTCAGAAATACTTCTTACAATCAAAATTAATGACGGATTTTTACACCTGAAAATTTTTATCATGCCAATGGGAGCTCTTAATTTAATCATTCTGGTTTTCAACAGGGTGAGGACAAGTGAAAAAAGGACATCTGGAAGCAGGGATGCCGATACCGACATGTTGGACCACGTCCGTGACCCCTCACCATAATACTAGTTGATGGAAGAGTTAAGGGGCCTGTGATTACTCGTGGACCAGCTGATGCTTTGATGTCATTTATACGGTTATCTCCTTCTTTTCCAGTGAAAAATGCCAAGATTATTTTCCTTGTCAATTTTCCCCCTATGATGGATACCCAGTGGTAAAAGAGAGACTAAGTGTATGGCCAGGGCTCAGTTAGGAAAACAGCCGCTGTGGGGTACCAGGGCTGAGAAAGGGGGCTTTCGTGAGTTTGGGAGTAAGTAGAGAGCTGCTAGCTGGTGCAGGGAACCAGCTAGAACTCGAGAGAGAACCCTGTAGCCATGCAGATGCAGTTATGAGAGGGGGAGCTTGAGAAGGGGGGTGTGGGAGCTGTAGGCTCTGTGGGGCAGTGGCAGGCGGCGGTGGGCTTGGGGCTGCTGTGAGCGCGGTGAGGCGGGCGCAGAGCGGGAGGAGAGGGAAGCAGTGCTGGGCCCTCTGTGCGGCTGCATCATGCTTGGCCGCCGGTCCTCTTCTGCCGCCCTCCCAGCTTCCAGATCCCGGGGGAGCTCCTCTTTATTGGACATCTGTAGCCTGCAACTGCACGGAGGAGAAAGGACGTTCTGGGAAACACAGTCCCAGCAGCAGCAGACGGCACAGCTCAGAATCCTCAGTTTACGAGAAGTAGTTTTCTAACTGATGGGCTTCTTAAAAAATTTTTTTAATGTTTATTTATTTTTGAGAGAGAGAAACAGAGCACAAACAGGGGAGGGGCTGAGAGAGAGAGAGTGACATAGAATCCGAAGCAGGCTCCAGGCTCCAAATTGTCAGCACAGAGCCCAACGTGGGGCTTGAACTCACAGACCGAACCGTGAGATCATGACCTGAGCTGAAGTTGGCTACTTAACCCACTGAGCCACCCACGTGCCCCTCTATCTGGTGGACTCTTATAGGACATTTAAAAATTAGGGCATTGCTGAAGAAAAGATATGAGATTAATTTGTCCAAGGCCAAGTGTTGTGACTTTAAGAAAGAATAAACGCACATAGCTATGCGACCTGTTAACATGACAGACCCAGAAACCGTGCACTTCTGATTTGATATTTGCTGTTATTTATTTACTGAAGATGGGTAAGGGGTGAAATAGTATATAAATGGAAAAAATAGCTTTGTATTGAATCTGATGATGGAAATTACATCCTGGCAAGAGATGTATTAATTAAAAAATTATGGTCGCTTATTTCTTGAATATGTCAAGAGATAGAAAAGTGAAAGATGTAGAGTGAAGATTCCATTAGGATGGTTGTTTTATTATATTGGTAAACAAGTCTAAATTCACTATAATTAGTAAATTTCAAAGTAAGATAATCGTTGCTAGTGGAACAGGTGGAAGAACTTTATGGAAAAAAATACTAGAAAATGTGTTGGAGTTAAAGAGTTTGGTGAAGCCAGGATCCTGCCTTTTAGGAGATGAAGAGCCAGTGTCAGGAGGTTATTTCAACAGAAAGCACTATGGTAAAGCAAGCACAGTACGTCAATGTCAGGGGGTCAGGGAACTCTTCTGGGAGGAAATGACGTCTAGCCTGAGACCTGTGTCAGAAACAGGGGTAAGTCAGGGAAAGAAGCGGGGAGGGGTGCAGGCTCCTGGTCAGGCTGTGTCAGGCTCTGGTGGGACTTGGGAAGAGTGGAAGGAAGGGTTGGGGGCGGGGGAAGAATGTTCACACCTGGGCCGGTGGGCCAAATAGGGACGAGATCTTAAGAGTGGAAATCGCATGGGGCATCTGAGTGGCCCAGTTGGTTGAGTATCTGACTTTGGCTCAGGTCATGATCTCAGGGTTCATGAGTCCGAGCCCCACGTCAGGCTCTCTGCTGTCAATGCAGAGCCTACTTCAGTTCCTCTGTCTTCCTCTCTCTGCCCCTCCCCCACTTATGCTCGCTCTCAAAAATAAAATAAAAACATTAAAAAAAAGAGAGTGGAAATCCTGTGACCAGGCAATTACCAGCATTTCCCACATTCCCTATACCCAAGACAGAGTGGGGACATTGAATCAATAGTGCAGTCATGGTGAAATCCAACTGGGATACATGAGGGGTAACACATTCTTGAAAGAGAGCAAAGAAATGGTCTTTCCTATTCATTGCTTCAGGACACAGTGTAACAGAGGTAATAGAAAGAGCGGTCTATTATTTGCCCCACAAGATTCTAAGTATGTGATATTGGGATAAACAAAATAAAGTCCTTGACCTCATGCACTTGTGAGAGAAAGCAGACAGAAAATAAGTTTATTTTTTTAAATGTTTTTTTATTTATTTCTGAGAGACAGACAGCACGAGCAGGGGAGGGTCAGAGAGAGAGGGAGGTACAGAATTCGAAGCAGGCTCCAGGTTCTGAGTTAGCTGTCAGCACAGAGCCTGAGGCGGGGCTTGAACCCACAAACCGTGAGATTGTGACCTCAGCCGAAGCCGGACGCTTAACCAACTGAACCACCCAGGTGCCCCAAGAAAATAAATTTAAAAAGTATCATTCGATTTGGACCCCCACACTTTGAGGGTGGTGCCTGGCTTCAGTGGGCATTCTGGTGCCCCAGGCCATTTCTCTACGTTTGATCTGGAATGAGACGCCACGCTGTGCAGTGCAGAACTGCTTTCCCTGAATCGCCAGCATCCGATTCTTATAAATAGGGGGAGAAGTAGTTCTGGGTATTTTTGATAAGGCCGCAGTTTATTAAGCTAAAGAAAGATGGGGCAATGAGTGGGGATGTGACAACATTCAACACAATAGGGGACAGCATAAAAAAAAGAGTACAACTAAAAAACTTCTGCACAGCGAAGAAAACCATCAACCAAATGAAAAAGCAACTTATCGGATGGGAGAAAATACTTGTGAGTCATATATGTGATAAGGGGCTAATACCCAAAATATATAAAGAATTCACCCAAATTTAATAGCAACCCCCCCCCCCAAACACTCAAGCAATCTGATTAACAAATGGGCAGGAGATCTAACTAGACTTTTTCACCAAAACATAAGGATGGCCAACAGGTACATGATAAGATGTTCAGTATCATTAATCATCAGGGAAATGCAAATCAAAACCACAGTGAGATACCACCTCACACCTGTTAGAATAACAATAATGGAAGACAGGAAATAACAAGTGTCGGAAAGGATTTGGAGAAAAGGGAACCCTGGTACATTGTTTGGTGGGAATGTATTTATGGAAATAATATGGAATCTCTCCAAAAAATTAACAATAGAACTACCTTATGATCCAGTAATCTTACTTCTGAGAATTTATCCAAGGAAAGTGAAAACACTAATTTAAAAAGGTATCTAAACCTCTGTAGGCATTGCAACATTATTTTTAACTGAGACATGGAAACAATTTAGGTGTCCTTCAATGGATGAATAGACAAAGACAATGTATTATATACACACACAATGGAATATTATTAAGCCACAGAAAAGAATGAAATCTTGTCATGTCTGACAACATGAATGGACTTTGAAAACATTTTGATAGTGAAAGAAGTCAAACAGAGAAAGACAAATATTGTCCGATCTCACTAACATGTGGAATCTAAACCAACCAACCAACCAACCAACCAACCAAAACAAACCAAAACCATAGATACAGAGAGCAGATTCATGGTTAAAAGAGGCAGGAGGTGGTGGAGGTGGGAGAAACGGGTGAAAATTTTTTCAGTTTAAATAAATTAAACAAAACTTTTTAAAAAGGGAGTAAAGCAGGAGTTAAAGGCTATAGTATAAGAAAATTAACGTATGGCCAGATGTAGGGGGGAGAGCAAAATTTTGTACAGCCTGAAAGCTTGTCAAATTTGGGGGCCTTCTTTAAGAGAAAAATATCAATTATACAATTAGGTACAAAAAATATTCAGGGGCACCTGTATGGCTGAGTCGGTTTAGTGTCTGACTTCAGCTCAGGTCATGATCTTGTGGTTCGTCAGTTTGAGCCTCGCATCGGGCTCTGTGCTGACAGCATGGAGCCTGGAGCCTGCTTGAGATTCTGTGTCTCCCTGTCTCTCTGCCCCTCCGCCACTCAGGGTCTATCTGTCTTTCTCCCTCAAATATAAATAAACATAAATAAATAAATATTCACTTAAAATGAGAAATGCATCACAACAAGCTATAAAGCTTAAAAGGCCAACAAATATCGTAAACTTCAAGAAAAATCCACAATAAAACATTTTAATAAACTGCCTGACACACCTCCCCTTAATACTCTTTTTCAACATTTTTTAGCTGCATATCCTTTCCCTCCAATTTTACTCAGGTATGGCTGACAATTAAAAAGTGTGTGTATTTGAGGTATACCACTGGATACTTTGATACATATATACATTGTGAAATACTCACCCCAATCAAGGCAATTAGCTTTATCCCTGTGTGGTGAGAAATTTAAGATCTGCCCTATTAGCAAATTTCAAGTATGAGACACAATGTTGTTAACTATAGTCACATTGTTGCACATTCGATCTCCAGAACTTATTTATCTTGTGTAATTGAAGCTTGGTGCCCCTTGAACAGCACCTCCCCCTATCCATAGCTGCGTTTATCATGATGAGCACTGAAATGTATAAAATTATTGAATCACCATATTGTATACCTGAAACTAAATTACACTGACTGTTACCTGGAATTTAAATAAAAACTTGTAAGGAAACAAATAAAAGAGAGAAAAAAAAGAGCTTCGGCCCTGGAGCTAGACTATTTGGGTTTGGATCTTGTCACTGCCACTTTACAGCTTGTGGAACCTGGGCATTTAAAAAATATCTCTGCCTGAGATTTTCCCACCTGTGAAATGGGTATAAGTAATGTTAAGATTAAGGAAATTAGTTCAGGCAGAGTGCTTACAACAGTGTCTGGCACATGAAGGCTCAATATTTATTAGCTGCTGCTGTTATTATTATTGTTGTTGTCGCTGTTGGATGTGACCCTTCTTAACCACCTGTAACCCCCAAGAAGCCTTTGCGTCCCGACTAGAACCAGGCTTCCCCGTTTCCTGAATGGACTGTTGACTAAATGTAGGAGGAAGAAGTCAGAGATAAATGGGATTCACCATCCCTCGTAATATCGATGTCTCCAAATAACATTTAAGCAAAAGAAGAAAATGGGTCTATAAATTAATCTGCTAAGCGAGCAATAACACTGGACCTGACATCATTTTGTTCCCAAATGACATGAGCATAACTTATTCTAGAAGAGAAATCACACAATGGGCTGTAGCTAAACTTTAAAAAGTTGCCTTTTAATTCAGTCTCCCACAGACATTGTCCCCAAGACACTTCATTTCCCCCTTGGGTGAAGGACTGGGGCCAGCAGGGGCCAGGGTCAGGCGGCGGCCGGGAAGCGGGGCCTGGGGAGCCCGGGACACCGCGGGGGCGCAGTCAGGCAGAACCGCTTCGGTGACTCGGGCGGGGTGTCAGTCCTGGCCGCCAGGGGCTCTCGGCCACCCCTCTTCTGCAGGCGCCGGCGCAGGGGTGTCGGCGCCCCCCGCCCCTCCCGACGCAGCGAGCGCCCCTCTCTGGCCGGCGGGGCCCCGGCTCGGGCCCGGGTGCAGCGGCCCGGCGCGCAGGCGGGGGGCGCTGTGGTCTCGGCGCGGGGACCAAGCGGCCGGGCCGGACCCGCCTCTTTCCCCTCCCCTCCCGCCGCCCACGCGTCGTGTCGCCGGGAAGCCGGGAGGAGACGGGGCGCTCGGGCCGCAGTCGTCTGAGTGCGCGCAGCGGGGCCAGGTGGCGCCGCCCGAGCCCGAGCCCGAACCGCCCCGGCCGCCTTTGTCTGGGGGCGCGCGGCCGGGACCCGCCGCGCTCGGGGGCCGGGGGCGCGCCCTGCGCGCTCGGTGACGGCGCGTCCCTCTCGGGGGGCTCCGGGGCCGGGGGGCGGCTGGGCCCTGCTCGCCCGCGCCCGAGCGCGCGCCCCGATGCCCCCGCAGCAGGGGGACCCCGCGTTCCCGGGCCGCTGCGAGGCGCCGCCCGTCCCGCCGCGCCGGGAGCGCGGGGCGCGCGGGGGGCGCGGGCCCGGGGCGCCGGGGGGCCGGGGGCGCGCGGGCGGCGCCGAGGGGCGCGGCGTCAAGTGCGTGCTCGTGGGCGACGGCGCGGTGGGCAAGACCAGCCTGGTGGTGAGCTACACCACCAACGGCTACCCCACCGAGTACATCCCCACCGCCTTCGACAACTTCTCGGGTGAGCGAGGGGAGGGGCGCGGCGCGGGGGGCGCGGGGCCGAGGGGAAGGAGCCCCCAGGGGAGGGGGGCGGCGCGGGGGACGCGGGGCTCCAGCTGCTAAGCCGCCCAGGCGCGGAGCGTCCGGAGGGACCGCGGGGGCACTGGGGTACCCTAAGACCGGAGCCTGGTGGAGGGGTGCGGGGTGCGGGGGCAGCTCCCACGCAAAAGAAATGGCCTGGCAATTTAGTAGCTGACGAGCGAGTATCAAACAGGCCGAGTTCAGGTCGCCTGGTCAGTGTGCTGCGTAGGAAAGTTGCGTCAGGTCCACGTTGCCGCTCCGCTGCCGAGTTTCAGCGGGAAGGTGACGCGCAGGTGCCATACCTGTGGCCCTGGGAGTCGCTCCTTTCCTTTGGGCGGCTCCCCTGACAAGGGGCGTCTCCGCTTCAAAGAGTCACAGAGACGGCGGAAAACACTTGCTTTAGCGAAAACGGCACTGTGAAGGGAAGGCTTAGGTTCGGATCAAACCTGGAGAGAACACAATTTCTTCGAGTCCCTCTCCCCTGTCCCCACCGGCCCTATAGGCTTCCATCTCCCTCGTTGGCTCGGCGTCTGATTCTTAGTATCTCTTCAGGGTCTCTAAGCTATTTACAGCCCTTATGTGTGGTATGCGGTTTTTTGGTTTGGTAGAAACAAGGATAAAGGAGTTTTCAGGGATTTTTGAAATTCACGAAAAAGTTAAAATCCACAGAGGCTAGTGTGAAACACTCCCTCTTGCTTTTCAAAGAAAAAAAGAAATGTTTCTTGACCTCTTAGTCCCAATGGCAAGGGCTTGGGTACCCTAGATAAAACTGTGCTACACCTAACGGGTTTCCTACCGACACAGTTTTGGGTCCTCCCCCCTGCCTCCTCCCAGCTGGCCAGTGTCAACAGTAAAAGAACTTAGAAACTTGTACTGAGACAAAGTTGAATGCTTAATTCAAATAGAAACCTCAAGCTGCGCCCTGATGCAGGCCCCTGCCTGGAACCCCAGCCCAGTGGAAAGGTGGGCAAGCTTTCTTTTCTCTTTTAATCCTCTCTTTGAGCTGACCTGGGCAGATGAGCAATGCCCTCTTCTGTAAACGGGACAGTGCAGGCAGCCTACGTTTGGGCCTGTTCTCAAAACAAGCTACAATTTTAAGATAAACCATAAAGGCTTGGAACGTGTCCCAAGGGAAAACAATTATTTGTGAGGTTTTCCGCTGTGTTAAAATGGCAAGGTTGGTTCCCATTGACCCCCTAGTGTTACTTTTAGGCTTTTTTTTTGCAATGAGTGTGACGGGGAAATAAATCTTCCAGGGCTGGGAGAGAGTGCAGGCCCTTCTGGGGTGCCATCCAATGGCTCAGGGATTTGCAGCGAATTGCCAGCCAGCCCAGGAGGGTTGTAAACAGAAGTGCCTCCGGGGACCTCCTAGTTTGAGACAAGACTTTAATGCATTAGGGGACCCAGAATAACTGAAGGGTTTGGAGGGAGGATGGTAGTTGCAGCTAACACGATTATTTTTCTGGAACGGGTTAAAAGACACCCATCCTGATCATTGTTTTCATCTTGTTTTCAAGCCGTGGTCTCCGTGGACGGGCGGCCTGTGAGACTCCAGCTCTGTGACACGGCCGGGCAGGTTAGTGGATCTCGCTGCTCAGTGCTGGGAGGGGAACAGCCTTTCCAAAGCCTCAGAATACCCTCCCTCCATAAATGGGGTCGTTCTAAAGCCTTGTGAAGTAGGTGCACCCCTGCCCCTCTGAGAGGGGGAGGGGGAGGGGGAGAAAGCCCTGCACTAATGAAACCGGGTTTGGCACCGCTCTGCATGGGCAGGATGGGCACAGCAGGGTGAAGACCAGTGCTATTCTACAGGAGTTTCTGATCTTATTTACTGTCTGGTTTTTATTAAAAATGATCAACAATGCTTTGTGATCATTTCTCAAAGTAAGTTGGGGATGTAATCATTTTATTAGAAGTCAACCAGCCATGGGGCGCCTGCGTGGCTCAGTCGGTTAAGTGTACAGCTCCGGCTCAGGTCATTATCTCATGGTTCGTGGGTTCGAGCCTCACATCAGGCTCTGTGCTGACGGCTCGGAGCCTGGAGCCTTCTTCAGATCCTGTGTCTCCCTCTTTGTCTGACTCTCCCCTGCTCACACTGTCTCTCTCAGTCTCTCAAAAATAAATTAAAAACATTAAAAAAATTAAAAATAAAAAAGAAGTCAACCAGCCACATAGTAAAGAAATTTCCTCAAGGGGCGCCTGGGTGGCTCAGTCGGTTAAGCCTCCGACTTTGGCTCAGGTCAGATCTCACATTTGTGCGTTCGAGCCCCGCGTCAGGCTCTGTGCTGACAGCTAGCTCAGAGCCTGGAGCCTGCTTCCAGTTCTGTGTCTCCTTCTCTCTCTGACCCTCCCCCTCTCATGCTCTGTTTCTCTCTGTATCAAAAATAAATAAAACATTAAAAAAAAAAGAAATTTCCTCAAGAAAAATATGGGGTTCCCTAAGCCGTGGTGTGACCTCCTATTGGGCCACCCTCATCCCTTGAAGCAGATACAGTGGCTGAAAGTATCCTAAGCTGGAGGAATGGATGAAGTTGAACTGTCTTCCCAAATAACGGGAAAGTCAGGCACTTGGATCGGGCACCCAGAGAGCGATGGGGGTTGGGGTGCTCCTCGATGAGCTCCAGAAACTCAGCATCAGCCCGTCCCACCCTCGGCAGGGTGCTTGTCTCCGAGGTCATTGTTCCCCGTGAGAACTCAGGGTGCTGTCTCTTGAGTCTGTCAAAGTGACAGTTAACAAACATGTACTCTTTCCTGTGCTTTGTAGGCACGTAAAAGTGCCCACTTCACTTTCTCAGGCATTGTCACGTGACCTTCTGTGTTGAAGAGGTTGGCTTTTCAGTATTCTCTAGTGCTTCTCGTCCTGGCCGGGACTTCCAAACTGCTTACCTGGCCTGGGACAGCAAATGCAAACCTCACGGTGATACAAGACTGAGCAGCTTTGGTTTCCCAGCTCAGCGCCGGTGTGGCGGTGGCCACAGTGGCAGGAGTTGCAGCCCAGCCCCTTCTGTCCCCTCATCCTTCCCCTTCAGCTACAGTAGAGAAAACCAAACACCGTGTGTAGTTTATTGTCTATAGAAAAGAGAACTCAAAGAACAATATTTCATCTTTCCGGATACCCTCCTGGTATTTGTAGCTAAAGCTGTATTACTTTGTATAAAGTAAGAATATCTTTCCTACTACGTGTCTGACTCTTCTGACCCTTCAAATGAGGTCAGAGGAGCACATCAATAAACGTAGGAGTCCCTGCTCAAGCAAGAAGGAGCAGCCTCACAGCCCGAGAAGGCACAGTTATTGGGGAACCCTTGGCGGGGGAGCAGGCAGTTCAGTACACATCTCTGCCCACTAAGGGGGCTCTCTCCTGTTAGGTGTTGGTTCTTGGCACAGGCACGGCTTCCCAAGTTGGGGTTCTGTGCCTACTGCCTGCGTGGTGCCTGGCACATGATAGGGCTGAGTCGTGGTCTCTAATGGGTACGTATAATGGAGAAGGGGAAATGCAAACTTAAGTCCTGGGGCTGCCCCTCAGAAGGCTTACAGTCTGTAGGGAAGACACAGCAGTTAGGAGAACTTGTGAAAGAAACCAGTGACGTTCCGTAAGGAGGACGGTGATGTTTGCTTGGGGTGCAGGACGGGGGGTCTGGGGAGACTGTGTTGGCTTGGGGTGCGGGACAGGGGGGTCTGGGGAGACAGCCCTGGCTTGGGGTGCGGGACAGGGGAGTCTGGGGAGATAGCGCTGGCTTGGGATATGGGACAGGAGGGTCTGGGGAGACAGTGCTGGCTTAGGGTGCGGGACAGGGGGTCTGGGGAGAAAACCTCTGAGCAGTGTTGAAAGGGGCAGAGGACTGTCATCAGAACAACTTTGGAAACAATCCTGAATTATTGAGGCAGAGTTTGAGGTTTCCTTAGTATGGTCTGTTTAAAAGTTGGGGAAGCACGAAAATAATGTTGGGGATATTTTCCTGAAGACATTTTATAATTAGGGAAATAAAAGGATTTTGGTGCAAGTTGGTAAGTTTTAGTTTATTTGGAAATTATTTTTATATTTGGTCTCCCAGTGATGTTTTCATTGAGATTGAGTGTATTTCTTAACTGATATATTGGTTAGTAACATATATCTTACTTATTACATAATGGAGGAGGTTACTGTCTAAAAATGTATGGAAAACTAACTTCAAAAACTATTTATGAAAACTACAGCTAGTAAGACAAAATCATTTTCCTCTACACCCCCAAGTATCATTTAGGACTTATTTTGACTCATAGCAAAGCTGGTCAAAGGAGTAGTTCTTTCCCACCGTCCTCAGTCTAGATCTGATAAACTACCTTTGAAGGGACTTGATTTGACACCTGCTGTATTTACTTAATGTTGACTCAGCCTGGGGAACTCCCCCGTCCTTCAGGCAGTCCTCACAGACTTAGGACTTGTGCGACCTCTGTTTCCCGATCTAAGGACACATGAACACAGGTAGCCCTAACCTTGGGCCCAAATGCGGGTTCCAAATGGAAGCTCCGAGCGAGAATGTGGCTCTACTTGGCTGAAAAGGAACTAGAAATTGCCTTTTGTGCCTTTGGGTTTTCCCAAAGGGGGTACGTAAGCACATAAGACACGGAGAGGTGTTCTTAACACTGGGCTCACAGTCTTAGTTGAGCGCAAACAGATCAGAGAACGAGGACTTTGAATTCCTCTGGGTGCGCGCTAGAAGTCCAATGCGCTATCCATTGCGCCACAGAGCCTGCACGAGAACGAGGACTTTGAGAAGCACACTTTTGGCATAAGAAGAAGGACTGTCACTGAAATAGGAGTTGTTCATGGCGGCATGGCCAGGAGGAGCTGAAAGTTCTTAAGCCTTTTGACCCGTGAGGCACTTGGAAAAATCTCTATGTTAAAAAAAAATAATCAGGTTGCAGCTTGACCAGCGCTACTGTCCAGCTGCCCGTCCGCCCCGCCCCACCCCTGCCGGAATTCTGTGCGTCTGCAGCCCTGGCAGGAGCGCGCCAGTTGCTGGGCCTCAGTGCACGTTTCCTGGAGTGTGCGTTCCACTTGGCCTTGTCACCCATGTGTCCATTGTGTTTATTTCAGCAAATATCTAAGATTTCTGGTCAGACAATGAGGAGGAGGGTTTCATTTCTGTTTGGCTCCCCGAGTCCCTTAGCCAGAGTCTCCGGAGGTCTGGGGAGCCCGATTTCCAAAGCCCTGTTCCAGGGCCCCGCCCCTGTGCTTGGCTTTCTTTTTATTGGAAGTGCAGCCCAGATTCCAGGCCACGGCTAAGGGGGACTGCCTTGTCACAGCGAGGTCCAGCGGCCTGAGGGAGCTGACTTTACACGGGGCTCAGTCTTGTGCCTTTTCTTCAAGGCCTCTGAGAACAGAAGGAATGTTTTCTTGCGAGATCTTCAGAGCAAGGCCATAGTCTACCTGGTCGGGTTTCTGTGTTTATACTTTCACAGAGAGTTGGCATTAAGAAAGCGAAGTTGTTCTTTTTAAACCGTCGCTTATAGAAGTGGCAGTAACGTTCTGAAATGCCGGGTTTATTCCTGAGCGTTTTAGCTGGTTGACTTCGATATTGATAGGTTGTTGTCCTACAGCTGAAATATGGAGCTTCACGTGGAGAGAGAAAAACAGATCCAGGTTTCGGTTACTCCTGCAGAAGAGCCGCAGATCCAGAACAATGTGCGTGTCAGTAATGAAAACCCAGAGGACGGTTCACTTTTTCTTGCCACTGGGCAGTGGCTGGCACCCACAGATAGAAACTTTATCTATTTTAATTTTTTAAGTTTATTTATTTATTATTTTAGTAATCTCTATACCCAGGGTGTAGAGCTCGAATTCATGACCTCAAGATTAAGGAGCCCCGCATTGGGCTCTGTGCTGACAGCTCAGAGCCTGGAGCCTGGTTCGAATTCTGTGACTCCCTCTCTCTCTCTGAGTCTCCCTGTCTCTCTGCTTGCTTGTTCTCTCTCAAAAATAAATAAACATTAAACAATTTTAAAAAATAACTTTGGGGTGCTTTGATTGGTTGCAGGACGAGTTCGACAAACTGAGGCCACTCTGCTACACCAACACGGACATCTTTCTTCTTTGCTTCAGCGTCGTGAGCCCCTCATCCTTCCAGAACGTCAGCGAGAAGTGGGTGCCAGAGATCCGGTGCCACTGTCCCAAAGCTCCCATCATCCTGGTTGGAACTCAGTCGGATCTCCGAGAAGACGTCAAAGTCCTCATTGAGCTGGACAAATGCAAAGAGAAGCCAGTGCCTGAAGAGGCGGCAAAGCTGTGCGCCGAGGAAATCAAAGCTGCCTGCTACATCGAGTGTTCGGCCTTGACTCAGAAAAACCTCAAGGAGGTCTTCGACGCGGCCATCGTCGCCGGCATTCAGTACTCGGACACTCAGCAACAGCCAAAGAAGGCCAAGAGCAGGACTCCAGACAAAATGAAAAACCTCTCCAAGTCCTGGTGGAAGAAATACTGCTGTTTCGTATGATGCTGGCGAAGAAAGGCGGAGAGGCAGTTTTTAGATGAAGTCGATATTAGAAGCTATATTAGCTGAAATGACTCCTTGTCTCGTGTAGATTCTGGATAGAGAGCGCGCGCGCGTGGGTGACAGGCGGAGCTCTTGGTCTGTGTATTCTTTCTTGCCTTTGGTGTTCTTGTTTGTTCGAGCTTAGGGATGAGTTAATTATGCAAGATATTTTTGAAGGAAGTTGAGCATTTTTCATAACCCTGGAAATTTAGAGCTCTAGACCTTTGGATTAATTTATATCTTAGATGAAAGAGACACCCCAGGCATGGGGGTCAAGGATGAAATTTTTGCTACATTATACATTATACATTATACATTATACATTTGTACAGAAGAACAAAAGACGAAATGGTGTGGTGAACCGTCCCCTTGATTAAGGGCTACTTAATGCAATTGCGTTATGTACACAGGCCAGCTAGCCTTGAAACTCCATACTTTTAGAAAACCTTTTAAGGGACTAAAATCTGAGAAAAAAAAAAATGAGACACCACTGCCTACAGAACCTCACTCCTGTCACTTTTGTCGTGGGCTAACAGCTGGTTGCTTAAGATGGAGAATCACCCAGCAAGGAGCACCTACTAATTCTATGGCCCCGTGTACACCAAAAAGGAAAAGCTGTTTATCGGGAGTTTTCATCCTTAGGCCTGTTGTGTTGACATTGTGTAAACGTAGCCACGATGCTGTGTGAGGTAGAGCACGTGTTAGTCCAAAGCTCTTATATTTTCTCTAGGGAGTGATTCGCTTTGAGATCGGAATGCGGTATCTGCCGGGAGTGTGCACCAAGCTGCCTAAATCCCTGGCCGTGAGAACGCCAGGGAGCACCTGTCGGAATCGTGTTTAAACTTCCGCACTTACATTGTCCTGTCTGCAGGGAAAGGAACATTCTTGAAGAGCCTGCAGTAAATGTTTGTAGGAGACAAAATGTACCTTTTCCCCCTTAAGTCCGTCAATATGTGCGTGCGCTCACGTACATGTGTACGGCTATGTTTGTTGCTGATTCAGGCTTTGAAAACATTAATGGGAAAATGCATGACCACGAAAATAGAGGTGAAGGAAGCTCAGTTCCTCTTTTTGTTACTTTTTTGAATAGCTCTCTTTTTGATGATACCCTCTCAGGATAGGATTTTAAGTATATCTTTGAGACCATCTTAAAACAAAAGATGAACATCTCTAAAAATCTGTTTTAAAATGAATGTCTCTTGAAACCTGTTAAGACCACCAGTTAGACCCACGGAAGCCTTTCGGAGAACTGGCAGCTGAGCCCAGCGCTGTGTGTCGGCGGGAGTGGGGGCCTGGGGGACCACAGCCCCCTCTCTCAGCGACACCCTTGCTGAGGGCAGCCACACACCCATATGCTTGTGAAACGTTCTGGTTTGCGACGGCCACGCTTCCGAAGTGACAAACAGTTGCCTAACACGTTGAAGTATAATGTGCGGTTGCAGCGGGTGAAGCAGCTTCACCAAAATCAATTTAAAAAACTAGGGAGACTCTCTGGAGAGCCAGCAGAGAGAGGAGGTTCATCTTTCTGTGGGTCTTGTGTTGTCTTTTTTCTATTAAAAAAAAACCTAATTTGTGGGGCCCCTGGGTGGCTCTGTTGGTTAAGTGCCCAACTTCAGCTCAGAGCATGATCTCGCAGTTCGTGAGTTCGAGCCCTGCATCGGGCTCGGTGCTGACAGCTCAGAGCCTGGAGCCTCTTTCAGATTCTGTGTCTCCCTCTCTGTCTCTCTGCCCCTCTCTCATTCTCTGTCTCTCTTCTCTCTCTCTTTCAAAAATACATAAACATTAAAGGAAATTTTTAAAAACTAATTTGTGTTTTTCTATAGAAGAAATAAAAGATTGGGATGGGGTTCCTTTCATCTCTGTTAGCAAATCAAATTAACTGATTTCTTTGTTGAAAAATTAAAATACATGGATTGCTTACCATTTATTTTTCAACACATTGAAAGTGATAGCTGTTGTTTCCTGAAGCATTTAGTTATAACCTGAGTGAATGACATGACTTCACTGGTGACGGTGCTCCAGGCAGACTTCCCCAAAAGCATCCTAAGCTTGTCTGCCTGGCTCACCCGTCTGTGAGGATATTTTCCAGGCTGAGCCCCGGCTGCCCTGCTGTGCAGACGTGGGTGCAGCAGTAGAGTTACTTGGGTGAATCACTTTAAACAGTAGTTTTGTATTTTAGCAAATGTCACGGGGGGCAATGCAAATTAGTTTTTAAGGCAGAACACAAAGCTCAGAAGAAATGTGTTGCAGCTCCTGGCCCCCCGAGGGGCCATCGGCACCCTCGGCCTTGGGGACCCGCTGGTTGAAAGCTGTTGGTGAAAAGCATCTGCATGGCCCAGTTCTGAAAGTTTTACGCAAGTGGTTTATTTTTAACCCAATTTGATACAACCTGTACGATTAGCGCTAAAAATCTAGAGAGTTGACATTTAAACACAACCATTTATAATCTGTTGCTGCATTTTCTGGAGAAGTAAAGGCAGCATTTCTGGAGTAGTAAAGGCACGGACTGTGCTTCCCGCTTTCCTCCATTCTTGTTTCTTGGTGTGATTTGGGCAGAAGAGTTTTTAACGGTTATGTACTTGAGTTAAACAAAGTTGACTCACTTCAACACTCAACCATCGTTAAACTTGCAGCTTGGTATCGCAGAGATTTTATGAGTTGTGCTATAAGAAAATGCCACGTTAGCTTAACTCCTACAGCATAGGCCACTTGTTATTTAAAAATACAATATGCTTCCAAACTGTTTGATCTCTTTTTACCATGGACGTGGAAATGAACCTTTTGTGATGTCGTTCTCTGTGCTTGACAGACGTAAGAGGAACCCCCCAGGTATCACACAGGCCAAAATGAAGGCAGAGTTTACTCTGCACCTGCCGTAACCTGCTGCCTCACCGAGTTGTGCTTCTCCGTTTTCACGTGTAAAAGATGTCGGGCCGAAGGTTGTCCTTGAAAATGCTATAAATGAGGTGGTATGAAATAAATTCTGACCTAGAGATACAACCACACTTGCCTTTTCTGCGAAAGAGTGTCATTGGGAGAGAATTCACGTTTGGCCACATCGGAAAGCAGGCTGGTTGGGAGGCCTCGTGGCATGCCCCGCGGCATTCTGGGAATCATCCCTAACCAACACTAAATGCTTATTGAGAATGGGGTTTTGAGAATTTTTGGGGTCACAGTCTGATCGAAGCACTCTCTGACTCCGCGTCTGTAACGGATCACGTGCTGGTGACCCCTGTGTGTGTCCCCGACAGGAACACTGTTCTTGGAGCCAAAAGCTTAGGCTCAGAGAAGCTCTTAGTGTGTGATGATGTGGAGGTCACTAGAGGTGAGCCTCAGTTTCCTTATGTGTGAAAGTATTGCTTTTCTCCCCAGGTTATTGGAATCCTGAATGTGAATACATGTGCACATGTGGGGTAGATGGCCAAGATCCGCACTCGTCATGGAAGGGACTTGAAGATGCCGTGAGCCCCACCAGCTTTGCGATGATGACCGGCGGGGCTCAGGGTTCCCCGTCTCCCAGGGCTGGGAGGGGCCCACGTGGTGTATGTGAACTTGTGGTCAGACTTATCATGCCACCAGGATGCAGTCCCTCCACCAGGGAATGTAGCCCTGAGGACGGGACCATTCTGAGAGGCAGATGTCATCCTGCTTCCACCCTTCAGCCTCCAGGGCGAAGGGCTTCTGGTCATCTAGTAAAGGTCGGGCCTGTCCACTCCATTCCCCATGGTGCCTCTGAGGCCAGGTTTTGACTTTTCATGTGCCCTGGACATTCAATCACATGCACTGGAAGGCTGTGCAGAGAGCAACTGAAATTACTGGCCATCTGCATGTGTCCCCAGGTGCGAAAACCCAGCTTGCTCTCCCTGGCCTCCGCAGGCAGCCTGAAGCCAGCTCGCACGGACCTGAAAGTTTCTCTTCCCCCAGCCCCAGTGTGCCTCCCATATCCAGGATATGCCTTCCCAGAGTACGTGGACAGAGCACATGGTATGAAGTAAATTCTGACCTATGGATATGACTGTACTTGCCTTTTTTACCAAAGAATGTCATTGGAATGACAGTCCCCGCTGGTCCCACTTTGGTCAGCGAGTGCTTCCTGGAAATGTTTACGAGACCTGAAGGAGGTGGGAGAATGACACATATCTGGTAGAAAAGTTTTATAAAGGGAACAGCAGATGCAAGGGCCCTGAGGCAGCGCCAATGCCCGGAACGTCTTGGATGCCAGTGTGGACAGGACAGAAGTAGTGCAGGGGAAGGAGCAGGAGATGGCGTGAGGGAGGGGAGGAGGTCAGGGAGAGGATGAGGTCAGCAAGGCCCGTGACATCAGGGAGGGGATGGTGCCACGGGAGGGAAGGGGAAGAGAGGGCTGGGCCCCACAGTCAGCTGTTGGGGCTTGAATCCTGGCCTCGCCACTGACTGGTTGTGATCCTTAAGCAGCTCAAACTTCCTGTGTCTGGACTGTAGAGCGTGTGAAGGGGATACCTCCACGGGCTGGTGGGGTTCCGAATGGAAAGTGCTAGTGCCGTAAGTGCTCAGTAAATTTCCACCCGGATTGGCCTTGTTTGGAAGTGATGTTGGGAAGTTAATTTCTTTCACAGCGGGATGCCTTCGTGATTAACTTATGACTGGCCCCTAATGGCTCTCATCTTCATCCCTGTTAATTTTTGTGAGGTTTATGCTTTTTATGGAGAGTAGCACATCTAGTTTTCATTTCCACTCGCTTTTATGAAATAGGAAGAAAACAATATAAATTACACCAGGCTGGTTGGACAGGCTGGCTCTGGAACAGAGATGCCACGACTTGGAAAGCTGGGGCTGCTGGGGGCGGCCCCCCACGGGAGGGTCCTGGGAGCACGTGTGTGCGGTGCGCATGCGCATGCTCGTCCCCCAGGAGGGGATGACGGAATTCAGCCAGTGAAGGCGCTTTGGCGAGTCGGAGTGAGACAGCCACGGAGGATTTGTGTGGACGTTAAGGATCATGCGGCTGGGGCGCCCCTTGGTTCCTTTCCCGCAAGAAGTTCTTGCCTCAGGCTAGCACACTCGGCGTTGTGAGTCCAGAGTCCTGTGCATCTGCCCAGCTGAGCCAACCAGTTTCCTGTGCAACCCTAACAACACAACCGGGGCTGGAGTTTGAGGAGTTTGAAGAGACACAGTCTGCAAATGAAAGAGGCACGTGGTTGGAAACCTGACGTTCATCTCTAGCCAGACGTGTGTCCCCTACACGGCATTCACTTCCACAGACTGTCCCACTTGTTCTGTTAGTTTCTCTTCGCTACATTAACAAATTATTCCAAACTTATGGGCTTAACACAATACACATTTTCTTACCTTACAGTGCTGGAAGTGAGAAGTCTAAAATGGGTCTCACTGGGTTAAAATGCTGATGGCCGGCCTGCGTTCCTTGCTGGAGGCTGTAGGGGACAGCAATGGCTGGTCAGGGTTTTTTTTCTTTTCTTTCTTTGTAATGTTTTATTTATTTTGAGAGAGAGAGAGAGAGAGAGAGAGAGAGAGAGAGAGAGAGAGAGAGACAATGTGAGCAGGGGAGGGTTAGAGAGAGAGGGAGACACAGAATCTGAAGCAGGCTCCAGGCTCTGAGCTGTCAGCACAGAGCCTGATGTGGGGCTCGAACCCACAAACCGCGAGATCATGACCTGAACTGAAGCCAGATGCTCAACCGACTGAGCCACCCAGGCACCCCTGATCAGGTCTTTCTTGGCATCCTGCTGACACAGACTCTGCTACCTCTTCTTAAGGAACCTTATTATTATATGGGGTTCCTTTGGAGAGTCCAGGATAACCCCCCATATCAGGGTCCGTGGATTAGCAGTTTCAATTCCATCTGCAGCCTCAGTTCCCCTTGTGGACAGCTTTGGGGGCCATTCTTCTGCCGACCACACTCATGTCCGAGAGGTCACCTCATTGCTCCCCAGATCATTAGCACCTCTTTCTTAGGGAATGTTCAGAACACAGCAGTCAGCACTGTTGGCCAGACACGGGAAATGTTGGCAAGGCCCCCTTAGGGTCAGCTGGCGAACAAAGGATCGATGTGCCAGGCTGTCCCCGTGCGAGGTGAGAGCTACTGAGGGTATCAGTCAAGGACTGAATATTTCTGGTCCCACTGGCGAAGACACCTCTAATGTAACACGGTTGAAGTCTTGTCTTCCCTTTATGTCATTAAACATCCAGGTCTCCTGCTCTCTTTATTCTTCAAGACACCACAAGCAGCTTTATTATGATGTTGTCTTAAAGTTATTAAACCCTGAACCAACTAACACCCAGAATCTGTCAAAGTGTAACTCATGCACACGCCACTCCCGATTTGGCATCTCAAGGGGGTCCCCAAAGAGAGAGAATGTAGTGATCATACCAAGTACCCGAATTTCCCTTCCCAAGACCGTGTTTTCTCCTACGATGTCAGGCGAAGGGTTTCTGATTAGGGTTTGGCCTGAACTAGGGAGAAAAGTTACTAAAAATGGCATTGTGAATATTTGATGCCTTCGCCTGGTTTGGCAGAAACAGGCTCCATCCTCACAGAGCTGTTTCTAACATTTCCTCTTGATCAAACAGCTCAAGGTGTAGGGTTGGTCTGGCATAGAGTGGCTGTCACTGTGGAAAGCGTTCCCACGAGGACATGTGTTCTTACGGTCCAACCATCCTGCTTTGGAGTGTTTAAATGTAAAGCACAAATAGACGTTTGAAAATACCCCTTAGCACAGAAGCTTTCGGGAGTGGTGTGTGCATGAGTCATACTTTGACATATTCTGGATAATAGTTGGTTCAGGGTTTAACTTGAAGAAAAGCACCATATTGTACGTGGTTGGTGGAAGACAGTCGTGTGCTTCAGGAGCAAATACTAAAACTGACACTTTACCGTGGAAATCAGAAAGCCTGACGACTGTGACCTGTCATGGATTTGGAATATACCAGACCCAGCTGCCTGGTGCTTAATTCCGTTTTGAGTCAGCTCAAGTGTCTGAAGAGGCACTTGTTAGGAACTTAGAACTCTGAGACCTTAAAACATCGTTAGGGGGTGCCTGGGTGGCTCTTTTAGTTAAGTGTCCTACTCTTGATTTTGGCTCAGGTCATGATCTCATGTTCATGAAATCGAGCCCCCAAGTCAGGCTCTGTTGGGCATGGAGCCTGCTTAAGATTCTCTCTCTCCCTCTCCCTCTGCTCCTCCACCCTCCCAAAATACAAAACAAAAAAGAAATCCCCAAAGAAACAAAAAACAACCACCCTTTCCCTCAAAATAACCCCACATCACTCATAACTAACGATAGAACTAGTTTGGCTTGCCTTATTTATTTAGCAAATGTTTTATTGGTAAACATACAGAAAAATCACTGATATACAAAGTCACCTAGAACCCCCAAACTTCTCCCTCTGCTTTGACCTCCTTGTCTCTCCCGGATCTTCCAGGGTTCGTACTTTTTATTCTGGAACAAAATCTTAGGCCAAAGCACAAAGCCAGAAGGGCTGTACATGGGCTACTATTGTTCATTAATGCTCTAAACCAGACAGTGGATTTTCAAAACATTTATTTGATCTACAAATCTTACCTCCTTTATCCCTTTATTTCCAGATCTAAAGGATGACAATGAGAGTGGGGCCATTATATGGATTGTTACTGCCTTTGCAACAACCTTGGTTAGTCACTAAGATGGGTTCTTGTGTTGCTGAGAGCTCACCCAGAGTTAGACACTGTCCCGTGGCCCCAGGCCCCAGGCCCCTGATTGAAACCACCTCATCTTTATCCCCAGAGCTGATCAGGTATTGCTGAAAGTCAAGTGTTTTTTTTTTTTTAATTTTTAATGAATGTTTATTTATTTTTGAGAGAGAGAGACAGAGAGCAAGTGGGGGAGAAATGGAGAGAGAGGAAGACACATAATTGGAAGCAGGCTCCAGGTGCCAGGCTCTGAGCTGTCAGCACAGAGCCCGACGTGGGGCTCGAACTCAAGAACCAGGAGATCATGACCTGAGTCAAAGTCGGATGCTTAACCAACTGAGCCACCTAGGTGCCCTGAAAGTCAAGTGTTTCTATTTCAAAATAGAAAAAGGAGAAAGGAATCAATTACTGTTTAGATAAAATAGTTTAAAAAGTTTCTTACAGAGGAGATCAGGAAACAGCAAGGGTTTATAAGATGAGAAAATGCGTTGGAAGTATCATAGTATCTGAAATTTAGGAACCACATTCACTTATTTAGCATGAAAAATATTTTACCTATTACTACAAGCCTGTCTAAATCTTCTCCTGACCAAATTATGTTTTAAATGAACAAATAAATACATCTCTTCTAACCTCATACCTCCCATGGTGGGCATATATTGGATAGAATGCTATTATCCTTATTTATTAGAGAGAGAAACAAAAAGACTCACTTGCGAAGTAACCGACTCTGCATGAGTTAGCAGCAGAACCATTAATCAGTGAGTATATTTTAAGCCTAATTTCCCTTTTCCATTTCTGCTCTTTTATAGAAGATATAAAGGGGCCTTGAAAACCACCAGTAGAGATAAACCAACTCAATGATCTAGTTCCGCCTAACAAGCCACCCCATCAGGTGGCCTAGTGGTTTAAAACAACAGATCTTATGACCCTGTGGGTTGACTGGGTTCCTGGGGCAGTTCTGCTGAGGTCACATGCAGCAGGAACCTTGACCCGGCTGGACTGTGTTCAGAAACCCTGGCTCCCTAGGTCTCTCCCCTTGTGCCCTCTCATCTTCAGTGTCTAGCCCAAGTTTCTTTACAACATGGAGACTGACTTCCAGGGGTGAATGTGCCAAGAGAGAACACTCCAGTGTGCAAGGGCTCATCAAGGTGTTTGTGCCATGGTTGTTAAGGTCCATGGGTCAAAGCAAGTCCCAGAGACAACAAGATGGGAGCGGAAGGAGATGCACAAGTCTGTGAACGCAGGAAGATATGCTTATGTGGGGCCTGTGTGGGAAGGGGAGGCTATGAGGCTGGTGCAGCCTGTCGTTCGCGCCTGTCCCAGATGAAGAGAGGTGTGTATGTATTACCACACAGGTGGAGAATACAACTAGTCCAGCAACCAGGACTCCCAGGAATAAAAGGTATGTTTGGCACTTATATTATTTCAATTAGGGTCTCACTGTTCGGATGGGTGATGCAGTATTTTGCCTAAACTCTTCATTGAAACTTTTTTTTTTAAGTTTATTGGGGTGCCTGGGTGGCTCAGTCGGTTAAGCGGTCAACCTCAGCTCAGGTCATGGTCTTGCGGTTCATGAGATTGGGCCTTGAGCTGACAGCTTGGAGCCTGGAGCCTCCTTCTGATTCTGTGTCCCCCTCTCTCCCTGCCCCCCCACCCCCATGCTCATGCTCTGTCTCTCAATAATAAATAAAATGTTAAAAAAATTAAAGTTTATTTATTGTGAGAGAGACAGAGACAGCATGAGTGGGGCAGGGGCAGAGAGACAGGAAGACAAAATCCCAATCAGGCTCCAAGCTGCCAGCACAGAGCCCAATACAGGGCCTGATCCCATGAATTGAGCCATGAGATCATGACCTGAACCAAAACCAAAGTTGGACGCTTAACTGACTAAGCCGCCCAGGCGCCCCACTTAATTGAATCTTCTTTGCGAACAGAGTACACGTTTCGAATGGGTGAAAATTGGCACCTTGCTGAGTGTGCAGACAGCTGGATGGACAGAGTTTGGGTATTTCTGTTGTTTCCATCTGTCGTTTCCATATTTCTTTCTCCAGAAAAAGGGACAGATTTCAGCTGCAATTGGACAAATGGAATCATATAGAGCACAGTGTACAGGAAGCACTTTAAAAACCTTACATTAAAACTATCACCGTTGCTCCTGTGATTATGCCTCGTAGTATTTTACACAAAAGTGAAATTCCTCTCAGCCATCTGTTACGGACCCATTTCCCAAAGCAATAGAATCGGTTTGTAGATGGTTGTTTTATGCCCTACTCTGCGCCTCTCCCTCCCTGAAGGCATTTTCATAGGCATCTGTGCCCCGGGACACTTTATGAGAACATCTGATTTGGACTGTTACTATCTATTCTTCTGCGATGCCCTGTTGACACTCCCAAGACCTTAGTTTGCTTTTCTCTTGCATGCAGTTTCCAATATGCCCACACTTGGGATTTCAAGGAGAATCCAGATTGCTATAGGGCAACATGCCCCCAGGAGGGGCCGATGGCACAGGGCAGAGAGCAATGCCCCAGGATTGCCGGGCTCCCGGAGTCATCCTGCCTGGGCCACTGACCAGCTCTATCCATTCAGAGAAGGAGCTTGATTTATCTGGGCTTTAATTTCTCCAACTCACCAGGAGGTGAAGCTATGAAATCTCGATCGCCCCTCTTCTCTAGTATTTTAGGATAATCACACTCTGTGTCTTTCTCTCTCAAAAATAAATAAACATTAAAAAGATAAAAATAAAAAGATAATTGTGCTTCTTTTCAGTCTTGATCTTCATAGGCTTAGGAGCTTTCATTGTAAGCAGAATCAATCTCAAGTTGGTAGTCAGTAATTTGCACCACATTCCAAGTCCGGAACATAACGGCTCGAGACGCCCGGCTCATCGGGTCCCTGGGCACGTGATCAGAGGCCGCCCAGCAGCGTGTGCACAGAGACACGGAAAGAGGGGCAGGGGTGGTTCTCAGGAGCACGGCAGGCCGAGTCCTGGGCAAAGAGAGCTTTTCCCGGGAAACAGAAGGCCTCTCTCTCACTTTCTGATGCATTCTGGTGCAGTGAGTGGACTCTTCCCTAATCAAAACCAGTTGAAGTTTAAAGGAAAAGAAGAAAAAGGGAAAGAAAAAACTAAAGGAAAGGAAAAAGATTCAAAGAGGAGAAGCTAATGAAGTTGGTTAAAACGAGTTTATGTCATGAGAGTTTGCTGGTCGTTCTCTCTCTAAAGAGAAGAATTTATTATGCACCTCTGTGTACGTGCCATTGTGACACTGAACGCATAGAATCCCTGTCCTTCAAGAACTTACCGCGCTGGATGTGGAAAGTCATATGAAGATAAATATGCTGCTTCTTTGATCTGTTCTTAGGGAGATTTCCCAAGTTAATTAGTCTCTTTTGGGGAGACAGACTTATCTCTTGTTGATTCAAGAACAATTAACTTTTTAACAATTAACCATAACCTTTAAGCGACATTGTAATAGTGTTAACTGACAAAGATGAAATGGTCCTCAAATGCTTATTAATCGGGGACCTTTATCCCCATAGCACTGTGGCGAGCGTAGGTCTGCCGTCTGCCAGGCCTTGATTTTGCCGATTTAATGCATAACAAATACTGGAAAAGTTAATCCTATGCATGTGGCTGCTGCAAATAAAGAATGAGTCAGGGCAACTATATGTGTAGGAAGAAGTTATGTTTGGAAACTACCATTAACCACTGTTTGAGTACTTTTAACTCATAAAATTAATATCTTCTCAGTATAAGAGTATTGGAAAAACTAGAAAGCTAGAAAGAAGAAAAACAATCATAGTGCTATCACTGAGTAGTTTCATATTTTTATTCCAGTACTTTCTTTTGTGCACTTATGCTTCCCCCTCACTGTCCATTTCTGTCTTTTAAACCCCACCTATCATTGGGCATTTTCCATGTGTATTACTCGGCTAGAGCTGGGTCAGTCTGCCCATTAGGACTTTGATAATGTCAGCTTAAACTCCCTTCCTGCAACTCTGGTAAGTTTGAGGAGTTCCTCAGCATTTCTGATGTGGACTTCACATTTCTGCTAGAATGTCATTAATTTTTTTTTCATGTTTATTTATTTTTGAGAGAGAGAGAGAGACAGAGCACAAGTCAGGGAGGGGCAGAGAGAGAGGGAGACACAGAATCCAGAACAGGTTTCAGGCTCTGAGCTGTCAGCACAGAGACCAATGCGGGGCTCGAACCCACGAACTGTGAAATCATGACCTGGGCCGAAATAGGGCACTTAACCAACTGAGCCACCGAGGCATCCATGGATTTTATTTTTGAGTTTTGGTCTATGAATGTTCTTTCATCTTTCATAGTAGTTGGATCCAAATAAGGACCAAAGTCACCCTCTCCTTTGTTTCCCCCTGTAGGTGAACACCTTTCCGTGTGTCAGACCCCTGCCAGGATTCCTAACCTAAAGTACCCTGCCACTAGCTGATAGGAAAAATTCTCCACACTGACCTGAGCTCCCACTGCCCTTCTGTCAGTGGTAGATACGTGTCAATTGTACCGTGCAAACAGTTGACATTTGACATTTAGCAGACCCCATTCTCATCTTTCCATTCTCACACAACATCAAAAGATAACTCGAGTCAGAGCTGGCTTCTGCACGTACATTAGAAAGCCCATGTTGACCTTCAGGTGGGTGGCTTTGAACACGTGGGAAGGCTGACCTTGCATTTGGTGCCCATCACAGAAACGCTGAGTAGGAGAGAAACCTTAGGTAGAGGGTGCAGTATTTGGGAAGAGCTGTTGTGTTACACTTCCCAACTCCACCACAAAGAGTTTGTGATCCATGGAGATGTCGTCGTGCTGCAAACAAAACAGATTCAATTCCATGTGGAGCTGGCAAAATATTTAGGAAGCACTAGTTTTTTCTGAGAGGTGAAAAAAGTGTGCAGCTGGCACATGACTTTGCCCGCTGCCCGGAGAGGAGCAGCATTAGTGCTCTGAGCAGAGAGAACCGGACGGCGGGGAGCAGAACGTTTTGTAAAGGTCGGGGGCTGACAGCTGACTGGGCAGCAAGCACGAGGGGGTCCTGTCGTCTCTGCGCCAAGGTTCACTAAGCAGCATGAATATGAGCAATGGTCTGTCTGATGCGAGACTGTTCTGGCCAAACTTCTTTCCACAGTTATTAAAAAAAATTTTTTTTAATGTTTATTTCTTTTTGAGAGAGAGACAGAGAGAGACAGGGCATGAGCGGGGAAGGGACAGAGCGAGAGGGAGACACAGAATCCGGGGAAGGCTCCAGGCTCCGAGGTGTCAGCACAGAGCCTGCATGCGGGTCTTGAATCCATGAGCCACGACATCATGACCTGATTCAAAGTTGGATGCTTAACTGAGCCAGGCGCCCCTGCAGATGTTTTTGAGAGAGACAGTGACCTCCCAAGAGTCGCTTAGGATGGAGACTCCGTTATGCGTACACCATCCAACGGCAGTGCGCCTGTATGACGCGCGCACAGAGCAAGCAGGGCATGGAGACGGGTGGCCCAGCTCATGGAGTGAGGCGTGACAGCCCGGCCAAATGACAGGCTAATGTTTATGATTTTGTCAACATCAAGACAAAAATATGACAGTTTTATACTGGAAATTCTCACTTCCAAATTGATTTGGGCTTAACTGTAAAGGAGAAAGCCTTTTTCACGCCGCTTTGTGCATTAGCGATTTGGTTAAGGGCCTAAAATGCCGTTAGTGGCAGAGCCTCCCCGAAAGGGCGGTGGAGTAAGGAGTGGTTAGGGTCAGACACCCCTGTGCTCGAACCCAGGCTCGGCGACTTCATTTCTGTAGGACCTTGCACAAGTGTTTAACTTCTCTATGCCTTAGTTTCCCCAGCTGGAAAAAAAGAATTCCTCCCTCAAAGGACAGCTTTGAGAACAAAGCAAAGCAAAGAACCAGTTCTGGAGAAATAGTCTCTCATTCGAGAGACATTTGATGTGGTTTCCTGGCTTCTGAAAACTCACCAGATACTGGAAATTCAGAGGCCGAGCGCTGGTGGAGGATGGGGCTGAAGGTTTAGCTCAGCTCAGGTTTAGGGTTCTAACAAGGCGTGGGATGCCAGTCACCAGGTGAAGTGCTGCCGCTTCCGGAGACACACTCTGTGCTAGTCAGTCAGCCAGACGTCAGACACGAGGTCCCTTGAGGGGCAGGTCCGGGAACGGGGCACCTCCTTTCCTCCACACAGTTGTCCCCCGTCTTGTCTTCTCTCTCCCTCTGTGTCAGTTTCCGTCTTCGGGGAAGCAGACAATGACACGGGGTAGGGGTGTGAGAGGTGTATGAGGGAGTGATGTCTGTGGAAGGTGACAGGGAGGGAGCAGGCTGCCTTGGGCCGCCACAGGTGGTGACGCACATGGAGCAGTCTGGTCACTCTGAGGGGAACCTCCAGAGCATGGATGCCCTTCAGAGGGTCCCCACTTTGGGCAGGAGTAGCCGCATCCTGGTATCCTCCCTCTCGGTCAGCTGGGGTGTCTCCCTCTGTGGCCTTCCCAGCTGGGCTGCATTTTTGGAGGGGACACGGGGGCGGAGGCCAGTGGCTGCCACACCTACCTAGTGCATCTGGGAGGACCATGTGCTTAAAGCTCAGGCGTGAAAATATTGATATGTGTTGGCCTCTGGTACATGCTCAACAGTGTTTTAAATAATCATTTTTAAGGGGTGCCTGGGTGGCTCCGTTGGTTAAGGATCTGACTGCGGCTCACTCAGGTCATGATCTCATGGTTCATGAGTTCAAGCCCCATAGCCTGCTTCCAATTCTGTGTCTCCTTCTCTCTGCCCCTCTCCTACTTGTACTCTCTCTCTCTCTCAAAAATAAATACACATTAAGCAAGTGAAAGTAATCATATTTTAGCTTCAAAACAACCCGAAGTTAACTTTTATTTTCTGCAAATGAAAGGTAAGAAAACTTAAGCTCAGAGACCTTAAGTAATTTGTCCAAGTTGAATGGCTAGAAAATGGCAGAGCCAGGGGATTTGAAAGCATGAAACAAAATGATCATTGATGTAGGGTAGAAACTTGTCTTATATTCTTATAAAAATAGAGGATGTGCATTCAGCTTATCCAGAGAATGTAGGGATTTTGCCATGGTCATAGTATGTGGTGGGACAGAGAGAGTGGAGATGGGCTTTTGAACTAATCACATTAACATGTGACAGAGGACACAAGTGTCTGGTAGGACCAGCAAGCTCATGGCCACCTGCTTCCAGAATACTGGACTAAAGCTCCGGGCTCAGACGAGGCTAACATTCAGAAGGTAAGTGTAGAAGAACAGTGTACAATTGGGAGGGGCTGGGGACAAGGCCTTTCAGATTCCCAGTTGTCCTTATCCAACCAGAAACCAGATGGACTGGCCCTACGTTCAACCTTTCCCAAAGCAAAGAGAGCCCCTCAAGTTTATGGGAAGTCCACTGACAGCTGAGGGGAGAGGACACGTGGTTCTCATGGCATCCAAGGTGGAATTTTAAAAGATCCTCAGAGAGCAAAAGATGACCATTAGACATTCACTCTGTTTCATTCAGCTCACCTGCTAGTCCAATATTGAGAATAGACACCAAGATATGCATACCAAAGGTTCGAGTGAGGGCTAAATGATTGCTTAATTCCCAGGGTGGGTATCTGCCC
This sequence comes from Mungos mungo, assembly GCA_004023785.1. NCBI lineage: Eukaryota > Metazoa > Chordata > Mammalia > Carnivora > Herpestidae > Mungos > Mungos mungo. The sequence goes on along the minus strand of PISW01003105.1, from coordinate 175,644 downwards.
AAACATCCCTTCTGGGGGAGCAGAGACAGTGAACATGTGCTCAGGTCCTGGGGCTACACCAGAAAAAACCATGGCACTAGATTGGCCAACCTGGGCTTGAGGGCGATTTGAGAGGTAGCCTCCAATCTAGGGCTGCCATGCAATATTTGGAACATACTTATCCTAAAAAATTACAAAAATTAAGATTTTTCTGAAATTCAATTTTTTTACATGGCATATTATCTGTATTTATTTATATTGAAAAATCTTGTGTTTTATCTGGTGGCACTGCTCTACTTACCGTCTCCAGAACTGAAGAACAGAATCCAAAGGGGCTGGACAAAAATGTAGATTTTAATGACCAGGCAATGAGCTCAATTAGAGATTACAGATCAAAGCAGGTGCTTTTGAATTGTTGGGAGCATAAAAGTTATTGCCTAATTGAAACATACTGTGTGCTATATAACAGTGTGTGATGAAGGCAGGCGAGTTGCTAAAAAGGAGTATCTAAGAGGTAGAGACTGTTATTAGCCCCTTGTTACAGCTGAGGAAATTGAGGCATGTGGAGTGTGGGTGACTTGCCCTAGGACTGACAAGTGATAGAAAGCGGACTTGAGTCACAGGGGGTTTGCCTTACAGCCCTTTCGTTTGTTTATAAAAACAGGTGCTTAAGGACACTAGAAACCTCCTTCTGAAGACAATTCCTCTGTGCATGCATTAGGGCTGGGTTAATGGAGAGGAAAATTAGACTTATGAGACTCTTCCTTAATAGTCACTGATTAATACAAGAAGGACATTGTTCTAGGAAGAGGGAGTTTTCAATAACAGTAATATGTAACGTCCTTGTTTAAAAATTCTGGAGGTCATGAGCGCTCTACTGTGAGTTATAATGTCTTATATTTCCAGAGCACCTCAGTTTTCAACTGTTCACGGATTTAGCATGACATTTGCGAAGCATGTGGTGTGTGCATTTCATACCGGGTTCAGTTTGTTTTTCAAGATCTCTTGGCTGCCCTTCTCAACTTCGCTGTGTGGACTGGAAAGTTGACCTCTTCCCTCTTCATCACCTGGATCTCTGCTTCCTGTTAGATTTAGCTGATGGCCGGCACCGGGGGACATGGGAGCTGGGGAGAGGCTGGAAATTTCTCATCTGGCTCCTTCCCTAACAGATGGTGGCTCTGTATGTTTGATACCGCCGCCCCCTCCCCCAGCCTCAGGTCCTTTCTGCGGCCTGTGCTCTGAGTTCTGATCGGTGCTCCCCACCTGACACTCCAGGACTAGGCATGGGAACTTTCCGCTAGTTGCTTAGCCCTGGGGGCTTCACCATGGCTCATTTGTTTCCCTAATCCTCTTCTGACTCTTCTAGGTAGCCTGTCACTTAAGTCTCTTTGGTTACCCCTTTGAGTGTGTCACCTCTTTCCTGTTGGGACACTGATTGATACCAAGCTTCATTATCTCCCCTGTGATCACTGCTTTTCAGATTGTTCATAAAATCTGACACACACACAAATTCAACCAAAGACAAAAACACTGAGGTGATAGAATATACTCATGAGAAAATAAAAGTCAAATGACACACATGCTGGCTCTGCCCCAAGGAGGAAAGGGACTGTCACTGTTTGTACAGGGGTTTGTATTGCACTGACCAGGGTCTATTGCAAAAGAACTTCTCATAGCTGTTTTGTCATTGGAAGTGTCATGTGATTGTAGAGTCACACCTGGAAGAGCCATTGCTGAACTATAGGGCACATGTGATTTCTATCAATGTGTATTTTATGTCCATGCACCTACACGCATCACATATAAATAAGACCTCTCGGAACTGACTGAGGTTAGCCAGGAAGAGAGAAAATCACGCAGGACAAATAACTGCTATGTTGACTAAATATATTTTGTGCTGCTTGAAGAGATATTACAGAGGATGAAAAAGGATGTTCTAGGAGAGAAAATTTTACTTCTGTGTGAGGGAAAACTTTATAACCATGTGAGATCCAAAAAGAATTTACAGTTTAGCTATATGTTATTTTTTCATAAGAATCACTTGGTTTTGGCTTTTGCTCAGAGAAAATGCCATGAGTTTCATTACATGATGTAAATTATTTATTTAAACAAATTTTTAGACGTTTATTTATTGTGAGAGAGAGACACAGAGCATGAACAGACAGGAGCAGAGAGAGAGGGAGACACAGATTCTGAAGCAGCTCCAGGCTTGGAGCTGTCAGAACATAGAGCCTGATGTGGGGCTCGAACCCATCAGCAAGATCATGACCTGAGCTGAAGTCGGATGCTCAACCGATTGAGCCACCCAGGTGCCCTATGATGTAAATAATTAAAAAAAAAATAAGTTTACTAGGCAGTCCCTGATAACTTCCCTTTTTTAATGTTTATTAATTTTGAGAGAGAGAGAGCTCAAGCAGGGAGAGTCAGAGAAAGAGAGGGAGACACAGAATCCGAAGCAGGCTCCAGGCTCCGAGCTGTCCTCACTGGAGATCATGAGCTGAGCTGAAGTTGGGCGCTTAACCAACTGAGCCATCCAGGCGCCTCCCCCTCCCTACCCCCCAGAGCCTTTCTTAATGTAGCTTTTGTTTTGTTGTTGTTTTTTCTTGTATGCTAAGAGCTGAATTTTAAAGAGCCAGAAAAGAAAATTGATTCTTGGCAGGCGTATCTAAGAGTTAGGAGTCTTTTGCATTGGGGAGGGGGGTGTGGTATGAGAAAAAAATAGCTCCCAATGTGTTAATGGAGCTGTCAGAACACCGCCTAGCTCCTAGTAGCTGTTATGGAAGCGCCTGTGAGCGTTATTATTATTATTTTACTTTGACAGCATCTTTTTACACAATAGTTCAGGGTTCAGTGGGCTCAGCCATGGCTCCTCCCAAAGTGGGCTCTGTTCCACCTCCCCCAAACCAGACACCCCCCACCCATCCCCCTCCCCCCACCCCTCTGCAGTTTGTCTCTGTGGACCTGATCTCCACTTCTGCAGAGACTCTGGAGAGACAGAAAAGGAAGAAAAGGACCTTGCTTTGCAGGCTGCGACCCAGAAGGAGTTTCAGGGACCTGACTTGCCCAACTCCTGAATTTCTGCTTCTCAGCCTGACATTGTCACTGTCAGCTCTCTAGTGAAGACCTGCTGCTGAGTCACTGCCCAGGCCATGACACACCGCACACGGCCACAAAGTAGTCATACTCTGTCCTTCCGCAGGTTCTTAGAAGGGAGAATGAGGATGAGGGAAAATTAATATCAGTTTCTAAATAAAACTGTGATTCTCTGTCTGCTAATTATGGTGTATCCTTGAGCTGACCCAACAGACAAATGGTCATCGATCGCCTGAAACTAGACTGGAATTTTTAAACTTAATTATGCAATAATTATGTTGAATACTTCTGTTTTGTGCTTTTTATTTCCTTAAAATATTTCAAGTCTTTGTAAGATTCTGATTACCTTACTTGCCATTTTCCACAGAGTATGAGGCTTATTTTGATTTTGGGTTCATGTAAATATGTAACTGTTACAAAACAAGTATTATTAATTCATCATTGCAGGTTTAATTTTTAGATACATAATTCATTGCAAGGTCTGGGAGATTTTATTTTCTTAGAGAGAAAGAGCAAGGAGGGAGAGGAACAGAGGGAGAGGGAGAGAATCTCCAGCAGGTGCTAAGCTGAGTGCAGAGTCAGACACGGGGCTCGATCCCACAACCCTGGGATCATGACCTGAGCCGAAATCGAGAGTCGGTTGGTTAATTGGTTGAGCCACCCGGGTGCCCCAGGTCTGGGAGAGTCCTAAACAGAAGAAAACTCAGAGGAAATCATATTTTCCTCCAACAATGTACAAACCTTGCCTCTTTTTAGAGATGGAGCCATATTTTTGTTAAATGAAAAAGCAAAATCGAATGCAATTATTCCCTTATAAGCTGGTTTTAACAAGGAAGCCCATTTTTTAAATTTTAGTCTCATGCAAAAATTCACCAAGTAGCAAGAAGCTCTGCAAGATAGAACATATAATAACAATTTCTTTGGATTTGAATTCAATATAGCTGGTGTTTTTTGATCATTCATTATGTACCAGGCATGATTTTAGGCATCGTAAATTCAGAGATGACTAAGATGGTTGTATTCTTGAGAAGTTCATGAGTCCTCCCTGAGATGGGAAGCTACATGAGGCATTCTCGTATGAGGTGGAGAGTTCTGTAGATGGGGCCTGGGATACGGAGCCTTGAAGGGGCACTCAAGAGATCAACAGTTCCTTCTGAAGAGATCTGTTCTGATTTGGTTATGTATCTGTCCTTTCTGATAGACCACATCTAGCATGGGGACAATGATGATGTCTCCTTCAGTGTTCAGCCTCTGTTTTTAAAGGAAAATAAAAAGAAAGAGATTGGGTGAGGGACAGGGAAGAAGGGCAGGAGGAAGGAAGAAAAAAAAGAAATATTAATAAAAGAGGTGATTCCTGAGTCAAACTTTAAAGGGTGAGTAGGATCTTTCTACATTGGGAAAAGAAAGAGGGAATAATTAATTCTGCCTGAAATGGGAAAAAAGTCAGCAAAGATTTCATAAAGGAGATGACAGTTCAAAGGCCACCAGAATTTGTCACCTGGAGCTTAGCTGCTCAGCCCCTGATTTGTGCTGTGCTCAGTGACTCATTTCTGAGAGTAGGAAAAAGGGAGGCAAAGCAGCTTCAGAGTGCAGCCTGGCAAACTCTCCACTGACCAGGTGACAAAGACCTATGCCGTCAGTGTAAGTCACATGGCAGCAGGGAGCTTCGATATGATGTGACGAGAAGGACAGTTCACTTCTGTGGTCTTTCTCCCTAAAACCACAGTCTAATATAAAAGAAACATCAGAGGGGTGCCTGGGTCGCTCAGTTGGTTAAACGTCTGACTTTGGCTCAGGTCATGGCCTCACGGTTCATGGGTCTGAGCCCTGCATTGGTCTCTGTGCTGACAGCTCAGAGCCTGGAACCTGCTTCAGATTCTGTGTCTCCTTCTCTCTCTGCCCCTCCCCCTCTCATGTTCTGTCTCTCTCTGTATCAAAAAAAAAAAAATAAATAAAATTAAAAAAAATAAGAAAAGCATCAAACTCAAAATGAAGTGCATTCTACAAAATCATTGACTGGGACTCCACAAAACTATCCAGGTCACCTAAAATAAGAAAAGTCTGAGAAAGAGCCACAGCCTAGAGGGGGCTAAGGAGATATGCCAACCAAATATGATGTGGGGGGAGAACCCCCAAATACTATGTAGTATTGTGGGTGGGACCCTGTAACAAAAAATGGACATTAGGAGGAAACTAGTGAAATCCAAATAACGTGTGGAATTTAGTTAACAGTGAGGCACCAAAGTTGGCTCCTTAGTTATAAGAAATGTGGCACATTAATGTAATGTAACATGTTAACAACAGAAGGAGGGTTTTGAAGAAACTATGTCTTTGCAACTTTTCCATGCATTGAAAAATATTCTTTTTGTTGTTGTTTATTTTTTATTTTGTTAATGTTTATTTTTGAGAGAGAGAGAGAGAGACAGACAGACAGACAGACAGACAGAATGTGAGCAGGGGAGGGGCAGAGAGAGAGGGAGACACAGAATCTAAAGCAGGCTCCAGGCTCTGAGCTGTCAGCACAGAGCCCGACACGGGGCTCAAACTCACCAACTGTGAGATCATGATCTGAGCTGAAATCGTATGCTTAACCGACTGAGCCACCCAGGTGCCCCTGTACATTGAAAAATATTCTAAAGTAGAAGTGTGTTGATGTTAAACACCAAGAGGCACATGCCATAGCCAATCACAAAATTGATTCAAGCGCTCAGAGCTATTTGGTTCCACCTCTCAGATACCGTCACTTAGTACTAGCCTGAGCTTACTAAAATAAATGAAGTCTATGTTTTCCTTGTAAATAGCTTGTGGCAAGGAGTGACTAAATATCAAATAAATTGATGAACTGTAATTAGAGGGAGGAAAGAAATCACGTCAAATTGTATATGCTAATGGTCTGTAAAACAAGGCAAAATAGCAAAGAGAAATAACGCTGTTCGGAGTGGTCACTTCCACCTTCATTTCATTGGCCGCTGCTGGTCATGGCCACACCTGTCCCACATGAGGAGGGACAGTTGTAGGCCCAGGGTATTTATCTTCTCCCACCCTTTGGATCTGAAGCTAAGTGCCACTTCCCAGGCTCCTGTGACTTTGGGCTCCTTGTTGGCTAGGATTTGGAACTTTTCTCTGCCTATCCTGAGTGAACATCCCTCTTGGTCCAGTCTGGTCTCGAGAACACAAAGTCCCTTCTCGCGTACAGCTCTCCTGCCCAGTCTGCCTGGCCCAGGAGCACATGGACAGAGAATACTATCTGTGTTGCAACATGAAAAGTCATCAGAATTCAACAGAACTGAGGCTGGGGAGGAGAGCGGACTTGAACAAACAGGGATCAAGCGTGCTCTGCAGGGCTGCAGTGAGGGACCTGGTTGGGCTGGACGGGAAGGCTCTGTTGGAAAGCTGCAGGGGTAAGGCTGAGGGAGCTGTGGTGTCGGATGGCGAAGGGCCCTGTCTGCTCGGAAGAGGAGCTTGCACTGGGTGAGCAGAGAGAATCACTGAAGCAATGGTGAATGGAAGTCGCCTTGCTCCAGGAAGATGAATCTGATGATGGTGCTTGGGAAGAATTGTGGCAGAGCGTCTGGTTAGAGACCATAATCTGGGAGATATGAACCAGATATTCACGGTCACTCAAATCACCATGAGCATTTTGAAATAGAAAGCAATAAAAAGAAATTGAAAGGTGTGAGACAGAGTGGTCAGTTTCAACTCCAGAAAGTGTTCATCTATTGCCTACTATTCTGTTCTTAAGAGAGGTGAAAAAGCGATTTCCCAGACGTGTTCAGTGAGATGCCTGCTCATGAGAAGCCGCTCCGGGGTACTATTTTCTCTCTTTCTCGTCTGATTTTTCCCGAAGCACTGCATCATCCTTATTTCTGCCTCTCCTTTTCTCAAAGTAACCTCACCTTTGGGTGGCTTACAGGGTCACTTCTGTCTTTGATGAATGAACCGCTGTGCTAAGCGCCAAGATCAAGGCAATTGCATGTTTACAAATGGCCTTGTTGCATCTGCTGGGCTAAATCACAGTTCGTGGGGCCAGCCGGCCGAGGCATGCTCTCGCTCTGCCCTGGAGAGCCGTGTGTTTGCTAGTGTGACCTCCCTCATCAGTGTCCTCATATTTCCCCAAGCGCTGCCACTGGCTGGGATTTCTGTTTTGTGAAAGAAAGCCACGGGGCTGGTTTCCTGCCATAAGGGTGCAACTGACTTCGAGAGCAAAGGTTATAAAAGGTGAGCAGAAATTGGGCGATGAAGGGACAAGTGCTTGAGGGAGGGGCAGTGACAGCCCTGGGTCTTCCCCTCGGGTGGGCGCATGACATCTGGGAACTGGGCTCTGCCAGCTGTCTCCTCTCCGCAGAAAAAACTGGTGCTATTTTCATGAACTGCTGTTTCCGTACTAACCATGTCACTCTACTAGGCACTTTACTCCTTTGCAGAGATTTTTGTAGCATACTGGGGGGCCCTCTGCCACGGGAGAATAGGATTACCTACAATGGTCAAGCGCAGTGCACAGCACAGGGCTGAAAAGAAAAAAAGTATTGGCAGCTTGCCATTAAATTTCCAAATACCTCTTGTTTCTTTTGGCCGTGGTTTAATTTTGCTTTGTTTCAGAAAACATTAGCATACAAAATTCAATTTGGCTTTTCTCCTTCCTCGATTAGAAGTTAATGAATTTCAGTGGTATTTGATCCGGCCACAGGCTATTTCATTAGCTAAATAAAAGTTTCATTCATTTTAGTGATCTCATAATTATACGGGGCGGTAGACTCTGGTGTAAGCAGGTAGTTACACTGTTTCCATTTAGTTTAATCTTTTATATTTCCTCTGGACAGCAAGGCTCTGTTAATTTACATAACTACATAAGTAGAGATTAAAAAACCAGCGTTTAAGGCTAGATACTGGCATTGTTCTCCGCTCTGTTCTTAGGGAAATCAGAGGATGCTTCTCAGTGGGGAGCGTCTGCCTTCAGAAGGAGTCCCTCCTGGGACCTGAAGGAATGGAGCGGGCAAGAAGTCACTCAGACAAAACCCATTAGGCACCTGGAGAATTTGACAGCCTGTGATGAAATAGACACGCCGTGGCTCCCTTGCCATTTCTTTTTCATAAAGGAAAGAATTTTAGATCCATTATATGAATATGTTTAAAGTACAAATAATTCTTTGCTCCTGCTGTGTAGCTGTTACAAGTAGGAGAAGTGATTGTTTTAAATGGTATTTGAATTGTGCAGCTGAAACCAAATTTCACTGTTGCTTTGCAGTTTAAAAACATTCAGGATGACAGGTGTACACAACAGTATGGCTCTCGCGTGTGGATCTCACAAATATAATGTCGAGCAAAAAAAATCTAGACCCAGAAGATTATAGATGATTTATTCGTATAATAACTACTGATAGAAAAGAAAATAGACCAGAGAGTAGTGTTACAAGACCAGAGAATGGTCATCACTGGGGATCATGATGGGAGGAGGGAACGGAGGGGGCCTCTGGGGTGCTGGTGATGTTCTGTTTCTGAAGCTGAGTGCTGGTTACAAGAGCGTATTCACTTTGAATTAGGTCACGTTAAGTTGTGTGCAACGTGGTAAATAGTTCACACTTCTAAATTTCTTTCTTTCTTTTTTTTAATGTTTAGGGGCAGCACCTAGGTGGCTCAGTTGGTTAAGTGACTGACTTCAGCTCAGGTTATGATCTTGCGGTCTGAGAGTTCGAGACCCCTGATGGGCTCTGTGCTGACAGCTCAGAGCCTGAAGCTGCTTCCGATTCTGTGTCTCGCTCTCTCTCTCTGCTTTTCCCCTGCTCATGCTCTGTGTCTCTCTTAAAGATAAACATTAATACTTTTTATTTATTTATTTATTTTGAGATAGAGAGAGGGTATGCACAAGTGGGGGAGGGGCAGAGAGAGGAGAGACAGGATCCTAAGCAGTCTCCATGCTGTCAGCACACAGCCCGACATGGGGATCAAGCTCACAAACTGTGAGATCACAACCTGAACCAAAATTAAGGGTTAAACATTTAACCAACTGAGCCACCCAGATGATTCTTTGCACCTCCAGAAGTTTAAAAAAAGAAATAAGCTCTCACTGAGAGAGAGAGAGAGCGAGCATAGTCATATAAATTATTTCATTTAACTTCTTGACAACAACCTGTAAAGCATGTGGGTGGGTATCCCCTCCCACCCCGCCTCCAGAGGTGCTGTGGGCCTTGGAGAATGAATTGCTTTTTGCTCCTGATTTGAGAAAGGCCTGGCCCACCCATCCTCTGAGGTGGGTGCAACACATTCACTTCCCTGGACCTGACCTGCTCGTATTTCACTGATTAGAATGTTCCAGCAGAGTCAAGGGAGTTGAGAGGAAGCAGAGAAGTCCCGTTGACATGGAGTATGGCAGAGAAGAGAAGAAGCAAAAGGCACAAGCAGTCCCACGCTTTGATTAACAAGAAAACTGAGACATGAAATATGCAGTTTCAAAGCCAATTGGACCCACTATTAATCTGCTCTGTGAGTGTATATGACCTTTGTCTCTCTTTCTAACCCTAGACTTGGAAGCTGTCATAGCCAAAGGTGTTAAGTGCGTCAGGAGATCCAAGAGAACAGGCCATTTCCAGGAGATTATTTCTACTCTGGGCTACATCTGTGACAGATTTTTTTTCCTTTGGAATAAGTTTATTACATCTCCGATCACTCCCTGCCAATGAGTGTCTTTTCTGACTGTCCGTTTGGGGGATGACCCTCCTTCTCCTCATTAGGACCACGTATCTTAGGACTGTCACTGTTTGTCCTCCACTCAGAACTGGCTAGCCACAAATAAGGATAGCAGCATAGATCTGCTCTGAGGACCAAGGATTCTCAGTGACTTCTGAAAAACAAGGACAAGTTAAGGTAAAAAAAAGTTTTTTCTTCTTTATTTGGGGTTCCATCAGATGAAGGGATCGAACTAGACCTCTTCCACCAGAGTGTTATATTTTTGACTCTTAAACTTCTACAAGTTAAAATTCCAGAGAATTGAACCAAGGACCCATTCCAAAACCTCACTAAAATGAGTGAATGAATGACTGTAAAGGAGTGAGTGAATTAATGATATAAATCCACAATGGCAAGGAGCGTGGTAGTGGTGGGGAGCATAGAAGGCAAGAGACCTCAGCGCCGTTTTGGCAGATAAAAGCAGATCAATGATTGGTAACTGATCAACAGGGCAGAGGAAGCATGGATTTGCGTGTGTGCAGAGAAGGAAAGCAAAAAAGAAGTCAATGCTACGGCAGAGCCCCGAAGGGCTGGAGGCCCCCAGTACCTCAGAAAGTGGGATGACTGACCGGTGAGTGCAAAACAAGACCGAAAATGTGTGCAAGGGACAGAGAGGTGCATCCTTTACCATCCCCTGCTCTGTGTCCTCCTTAACCCTCACAACCAAGAGGAGAATTTATTCTGCAGAGAAATCAAACCAGAGAGACTTTGGACTTAGTGATATGAGCAGAATTAAGGGTGAGGTGCCCTACTAAAAAGACGGAAAATGAGTAAAATCCTACATTCTGAGTAAGTGCAGCCCAAGAGAGAGATGTACAGGTAGGAACACATGAAGATTTCCCAAGGAAACAGAGTCAGGATGACCCACCGCCCCACGTTGTAGATCCCACCAGATGCTAACTCCAATCAACTCTTTAATGTCTTTCTTCCAGCAAAAAGAGAAGGTCACCAGACACTTCAAGAAAATTTTTACCATGACAGGTTAGAACTAAAACAGATGAAAAGAAAGGAATGTTGAAGGAAGCAAGAGGCAATGCTGTAAGAAAACATATCAAGAGATAAGAAGATTTTGTATCTATGAAACAAGAACAGTATGCCAGTAAAGAAACAAACAAACAAAAAACCAAAACCAAATCAAAATCAAAAAACGCTTTAGAGAAAATGAAAGAAAACTCTTGAAAATTTAAAAATTATAATAGCAGAAATACAAATTAAAAAGCTGTTTTTCTTGTTATCAGAATAAAGGTGTGAAAACCATTACTAAGCCCAAACCCAAATAGGAAAACAACACACATCAGTCTCCAAATCCTTGTACCCAGAGATTGAGAAAAGCCAATTTCTGCTGGCTGCCTGATCTCAAATGCAGTGGAATCAGCAAGAAAGTGGGGAGGTCACGGATATGCAAAGGGCTTCCTCAAACACAACCAGGTCATAAACAAACTAAAGACTAAGTGGGAACACAAATCCCCACTGATGTCTCCTTGTGGAAGTTTGAAACCAGCAAGTGCAATGTGAACACCACTGATAACTACTATATGAGTTTCCTCTTGGTGCTGTAACAACCACAGACTTAGGGGCTAAACACAGCACTAACACATTACTTTAAATGAGTTCCATATGGGTCTCCTTGGGCTAAAATCAAGGTGTCAACAGGGTTGCTTTCTTTTCTGGAGGCTTGAGGAAGAATCCATTTCCTTGAACATTAGGCTTGTTAGTAGAAATCAGTTCTGTGTGACTCTAGCATGCAGGTTCCGATCTCCTTGCTGGGTGTCAGCTGAAGGTCATTCTCAGCACTGAGAAGCTTCATTTCCTGGCTCATGGCCCCCTTCCTCCATCTTCAAGCCAGTAATGGTGGGTTAAGGTCCTCTCAGCCCTCCAATCTCTCCTGTCTCTTTTCCCATCTTCTCACCTCTCTGATACCACTGGGTTCTCTACTTTTAATGTAACACAGTCACAGGGCCATGGATTAGGACATGGACATCTTTGGGAGTCATTACTTGGCCCACCACACTTTAGAAGGCTTTACCAGAAATATGGTCATATCCACATCTCAGGTCAACTCTCCTGATTGTTGCTGTGATGTTGAGGAGCTTGTAGCTGGTGATGTGAAGGGAAACTAAGCAGGTGAGATATGAGGAAGTGACTCAGGAAGTCAGATATATATGACAAATATTGCTACAGCCCAGATGCACTAGCTTTTATGTTACTTTCAAGTGACAACATGTGGGAGCCAGGCACGAATGGGGTGGGGTGTCACTGTGAGAATGGCCACCAGGACCCCTGTCTAGAAAACTCAGAGGCTAAAAGAACAGTCCATACCATACCGGCCCCGAAGTCCCATTGATGGGACTTGATGCCGTGTGTCCTGATGGACGATCTGAGTCATGTTTTTTCAAGATGAAATCAATGCATCACAGAAGTTTCAAAAGGAAAAGAATGCTTTGTGGACTTGTTGTTTGTGGCAATTTTCAGTTTTTGGGTTTTAAAATCAATATTTAAAAATGGAAATGACTTGGGGCACCTGGGTGGCTCAGTTGGTTAAACGGCTGACTTCAGCTCAGGTCATGATCTCGCAGTTCGTGAGTTCGAGCCCCAAATCAGGCTCTGTGCTGACAACTCAGAGCCTGGAGCCTACTTTGAATTCTGTGTCTCCCTCTCTCTTGTTCCTCCCTTGCTCATGCTCTGTCTATCAAAAATAAATAAACATTAAAAAAATGGAAATATCTTGACCAAGAATAGGTCTCAGAATAATAAGACAGTCAAAATGAAATTTAATGCGCAAAAGTAACAAAGGGAATAAGGTAAGAAAGATGAGGAAAGCTCTGGGAGCTAAAATAAAAATACAACAACAACAAAAAAGTGAAAAAGATAGGAAAAGTAAATGATCCATGTGAAAGACCCACCCAACATCCTACTAAAAGGAATTCCATGAGAGGATGGGAAAGTGTCAAAGCATCATTTATTTTATTTTTAAATTTTATTTATTCATTTTGAGAGAGTGTGTGTGTGTTGAAGGGGCAGAGGGAGAGAATCCCAAGCAGGCCCTGCACCATCAGCACGGAGCCCGACATGGATCTTGAACCCACAAATCATGGGATCGTGACCTGGGCTGAAATTGAGAGTCGGAAGCATAACCAACTGAGCCACCCAGGTGACCCAGTCAAAGTGTCATTTAAATAAAAACTTCAGAAATGGAAGGCATGAGACAGCAGGTCCACCACATACCCAGCACACAAGGCATGTCAGCATGTATTTTCAGGGGTAAGGAGAAAGAGAAGATCCTAAAACTGTCTGCAGTGAAAAAAACAAAACAAAACAAAACAAAAAAAAACAAAACAAAAAACAACTCCCTTATAGAGAATGAGAGTTTGGATGCTATCAGATTTTTCAGCTGTCCCACTGGTGTTTAGAAAACAGTGGAGAAAGTCTTTGAAATTCTTAGGGAAGATGATTTCTATCCTAGAATCCCATGTACAGTCCAGTAGGTTTAGCCAGATGACATAAAGACAGTTTCAGAGAGGTGACCTCTCAAAAATATGTATTTCCCTTATAACTTTTCTTAAGTACTTAATCAAAAGAAGAAGTGAACCAAGAAAAAAAGGATTTGGAATTCAAGACACAGGGGATTCCGCTCAGGAGAGTCACGGGGGTCCCCATAGTGTGGTGGTAGGTGCCCAGGCATGTGGACCAGGCCTGAGGATTGGCGCGTCCAGGTCGGCCACGAGGCAGTGCCAGTTGCCCTTCCGGAGGGAAATTGCCAAGAAAAACAAAGAGCAGAAAACAGATGAATTACCTGATGTCTATGTTGAGAGGAATTTAGTAACTTTGCCTGGAGAATTTAAGAATCAGCGAGGTAGGTGGACAGCTATGTAAACAAAAAAAGCATACTTGCTACCTCCAGAGAAACAATACTTTGCACTACAAATGAATTATGATCATAGTGTATTATACAGTTCAGTCTTGAGCCATATTCACGTGGTTGTTAATAATGGAATGATTAATTGGGCCCCAAATTGTTAATAAAAGTACATTAAGAGGATGGGGGTGGGGAGTGGAAGTGAAAGTGGGGGATGTTGGCAGAAGGGAGCTAGATCTCAAAGCTATTAAATAAGAAGTCAGAAGATGATGTTGAAAACTGTAAAATTTTAAAGAAGGCTTGTAAGTGTATCATTTAAAGATACAGAGGTAAATTTTAGAAAAAAACTCTGAAAGGACTGCCTCTGGTTGGGGGGCTCAGTGGTGACGAAAATGTTATCCGAAGACCGCTCTTTTTCATTGTAGGAGTTGTGGTACTGACTGAACCTAAAAATTGTGCACACCTACTGCTGTGATAAAAATACAAGTTAGGGGCACCTGGGAGGCTCAGTCGGTTAAGTGTCCGACTTTGGCTCAGGTCATGATCTCACGGTTTGTGAGTTCGAGCCCCGCATCAGGCTCTGCGTTGACAACATGGAGCCTGCTTGGGATTCTCTCTGCCCTTTCTCCATTCGCAGTGTCTCTGTCTCTCTCAAAGTAAATAAGCTTAGAAATCCACATATAAATAACATTGGGCGTCTCCGTCATCATAGCAGCCATGTGCGCCAGCATCATAGACAGGTGAGTCTTGTGTGAGAAGACCTGCTGACCACATCACACAGCAGAGACACAAACCCTCTGGGCTGGTCTTGCGTAAGGCCACACAAGCAGCTGGCTCACACTGGTTTTTGCAGGCTCCCCACAGATTTCCTTTAGGCCACTTCTTTCTTCTCCAAGAATCACTGTGTTCATGGGAAAGAGTTGCTTACATAGTAGAAAGTGACATATACTGAGGTCAGGAAATAAGAAGGTAGGGTGATTGTCTGGATAACTGTGAATAATTCAGGCAAAAAACATACAATATTTTAATGGGGGGCATATTTTGAATTGAATTTCCTGAATCTGGTATTTACCCTGATTAAATTTGCTAAACTTCTGCTGATAGATGCTTCTGCCTGTTTGGTAGCCCAGTGGAAGAGCCTCATGATAGAGTTCCCCCTTGTCCCAGCCTGAATCTAGCCCTGATTGAACCTGAATCAGGTTCATGTAGATGGGAACCTGAGTCCCTTTTGTTTATCTCAGAACTCCTACTGTCTTTGCTCAGTGGCTTTGAGTACAAATAAGGTTTTTTTTTTTTTTTGAGGCCGTTCTTCATTTTCCTGTGGCTTCTTTGCTTTAAGCTCTGTGCTAAGGGCTGTCTTTGTCAGGTTAGCAATCAGAATTCTATATAGTTAGACACCAGAGGCTGGCCCGGCTAGACTTCCATACCCGATCTGGCTTTCCTGGGTTTGTGTGTGAGTTGGGCAGCGGCCACCAGGTACAGAGCCTCCCGGGCTGTATGACCAACCCCGATACCCAAGGGCCCTTGCCCTTGAGCACAGTCTCCTGCTAGCGGTGACTACAGAGGTGTTACCTCTGCTTCTCAGCCTACGTAGATAACGTAGGCCTGGCATTGATGACCGTAGAACTGGACTCGGAAATTCAGCTGTAAATCTGTGAGCTTCGAGGGAAAGCCTTTCTGTGGTTTCACAAATGACAAGTAGAATGGAAGATTGGGGGTGCCCGAGCGGCTCAGTTGGTTAAGCGTCTGACTCTTGATTGCCGCTCAGGTCCTAATCTTGCCGTTTGTGGCTTCGAGCCCCTAGTCAGGCTCTGTGCTGGCAGCACAGAGGCTGCTTGGGATTCTCTCTTTTCCTTTCTGTCTGCCCCTCCCCTGCTCACATTCTCTCTCTCTCTCCCTCCCTCTTTCAAAAAAAATTAATTAAAAAAAAAAAAAAGGAAGATTGGATCAATGACTTGTCCAGAATCAGTTCAAAGGACTGTTCTTCATTTGAAACATCTAGAACAATGAGAGAAAAGAATGCTATGTTCATGATATGAATATGTCCCTTGATTCTTGGTATTATATTGTATGTGGATGCAGAGCTGGGCTGCTCTACATGCTTGGCCTGTCTTGGAAAACTTCATGGGGACCCTGACAATCAGATTTTGGGGAAGTCAATCTGGATTTGGCTCCGCATGAGAGAGAGGTGTGAATTATAATCAGTCGCCAAGCAGACCCAGCCATGAGTGGGTGAGTCACAAGTGGGCCCAGCTGTTCTAGTGCCTAGGGGTCGGAGCTGATATGAATGTGGGATGCTCTCGAGTTCACTCACGCCACGGATGCGTTACTATCCCCATTTACCATGAAGAAACTGAGGTAGGGAAGGTTTACGTGACTCACCCAAGCTCATAACCGGCAAAGCCTGGTTTTGAACCCTGGTTTCTGAGTCACAAGCCCACACTCTTTTTTTTTTTTTTAACTTTTTAATGTTTTATTTATTTTTGAGAGAGAGAGAGAGCATGAGCAGGGAGGGTCAGAGAGAGAAAGAGGCACAGAATCTGAGGCAGGCTCCAGGCTCTGAGCTGTCAGCACAGCTCAGCCCCACAAGCCCACACTCTTAACCACTCCTACTTCCCTCTCCTGGAAGCTAGGAGACCTGGTCTGCTCCTAGGAGCATATGAGACTGCGGGTAAGTCATTTCCTTTTCTGAACTTCTGAGGCTTTCTCTGCATACAATGAGAAGTTTTGACAAGAGAAACTCTGGGCCCTTTTGTGCTCTAACACACATGCCCTCCATGTGGCAGAAGCTTGCACATAGTAGGCATTTGCTGCGTGTTGGGCTGAATGCGTGAATGATATATGAGGACAGGATTCTTTCTCAGCAGCAGAAACTCACTGATTACGTAGGCAACGAGCTCCCGTCTGGAAGCTGGAAGCTGTGGAGTTGGGAGTCTGAGGCACAGAAGGGTCCCAGAGTTTCTCTTGTCAAAACTCCTGAGGAATTATCAGGAATTACTTTGTATTGGAATCATGTCACTTTTTCATGTCCATAGATTACAAGTTTCCTAGGAGCATGCAGGTGTTTCAGTTAGTTCAGCGTCCAACTTCAGCTCAGGTCATGATCTCATGGTCTGTGAGTTTGAGCCCTGCATTGGGATCTGCACTGACAGCTTGGATGCTGGAGCCTGCTTTGGACTCTGTGTCTCTCTCTCTGCCCCTCCCACATTCACACATTTCTCTCTCTCTCTCTCTTTTTCTCAAAAAAAGTAAACATTAAAAATATTTTTAAAAATTGCAAGTTTCCTGAGATTTGGTCCTCACTATGTTTTACCCTGTGTGTTCTCAAACTTTGGTAAGTATGAGACCCACCTAGGGAGGCTGTAAAAATCCAGATTCCTTGGCTTCATCCCCAAAGGATCCTGACTCAGGAAATAGGAGATGCAGCTTAGGAAACTGCATTTTTCACACTCAAGGACACCCTGGTGTTTTGTTCTTTAGTTTTCATTATGGAACATTCTATGCTGGATGAGCCCTGGAAAAATGAATTAGTAGATTAAATCATGTATTTCAAAAGACCCTGTCCCACCCCACCTCTGTGGGTGGAGGTTCAGGGTGGAGTCCTGTTCAGGAGTAGCTGGTGAGTCCCCAAGGGCTCAGGTCCAGGTTGAGTGGCCCACTTCAAGTAGTAAGACAAAAAGTAGGAACCATAATGGTGCAGAACTAGGCAAATTGAATGGTGAAGAATATAAGATGACCAGAAAGGAAGCCAGTCTATTTCTACTGTTGAGGGGGCATGTCAAGTGCATGAGCAGAGTAGATACTTAAAAAGTGACACAGGCAACTGATGGTGAATATCTAATGGCCATAGCTCAGAATGTCCTGGGAATGGGGTGCAGGATGGAGAGAAGGGGCTGATGGATCATGGCCTGTGCCTGCGTGAGGCTGGACCCTGATCCTGCGTCTCATGTGCCCATTGTGAGGCCCAGGGCCCTGCCCTTGGTGGGTGGGGCTCCCAACAGGTGTCTCCTTAATTGGGAAGGTCATAGGCAATGGCCATGACTCTGATGCTGTATTTCAAAATGGGGAGGGATTCTCCAAAGCAAATAAATAAGGTAGTCATTAAAATGGACAAGATGGTCCTGGGCAAAAGTTAGCTCCTCTCAAAGACCATGGGTAGAATTAAGCAAAACAAAAAAAATTAACCAAATTAGAATCAAATCATGAGAACAATAAGGCCCTTTGTCTCAACAGAAAGCCTACTGAGCGTCTCAGAAATCTCCCTTCTCTTTGGCATAAAATAACCTGATCAGCTGAGCTGCTCTCCTTTTTGAGAATGCCCGAGCTCCGACGACATACCCCCCACCCCTAGTAGAAAATGCTTAAGTCGATGAGAGGAAATAGCGAGAACCGTGTGAGAACCACTGTCTGGTCCTAAGTGTGCGGCTCGTTGTGATTTGAGTGGCACAGACTGAAGGAGAGGGGGCTAGGCATGGTTATTGTTTCTCTGCCATCTTTTGTTTTGATAGGATGTGTCCCACTTGCCCCCAAGGCTGCTTATTCCCTGCAGGTTGAATGGGTGGGGTTGGGGGATTTAGCCACATCTGAAATGTTCTGTGTTACAGATGATGGCAGGGAACATTTGTTTTAGGAGTAGGTACGGCTCATCTACAAGTGCCTAAAGACTCAGTGTCCCTGGGAGGAGGAAAACTAGGGGCTGATCAGAAAGCCTGAACCAAGCTTGGGTTTCAGAGATAGAAGTCAGCTCCTCCCAGAGACAAGGAGAGTTCTTATTCCCCTTAAAATCACTTCCAGAATTATTTGCGAACATGTGTGTGTGTGTGTGTGTGTGTGTGTGTGTGTGTGTGTGTGTTAGGGGGAATGAGACAGAGACAAAAAGAGACATTTGGGAAGGTCATCTCGAGAGGAATGATGGCTGTATTCTCATTTATTTTGGAACTCAAAAGCTCAGTGAATTAGCATTCAGCACCTTGGACTTTTGACTGTCCTAGAACCCAGATGAGTCATCCAGGATAAGAACTCCGTAGCGGCTTCCAAGTTTCTGGGTCCCTGGAGGATCTACTTCCTAAGAGGTGAGGGAGCTCACTGAGGCCTGTTCTGAAGATGAAGGGTGGGGATGGAGGAGAGCAAAGAATTACCCGTTCTTGTGCCCCTTTTAGTCAAAGAGGAGGTGCAGAAGGTGAATTCCCCAGTCTAGTGGGTGAGGTTTCTCCTCCTCTCTCATGCACTGTCCAGATGCTCTCCAATTCATATCAATTCCCCTGCACATGTTCAGAGCCTAGGAGTGCCTCAGTCAGGAATGCGTTCTCTGGCATCGGAGCAGGTGGGCTCAAAGTCCAACTCTGCTACTTTTGAGTTGGAGAAGTTACTGAACTCTTCATCTTTTAAGTGGGTTTGATCATACCTCTACTGACCTCCCAGCACGGGTTTGAGGGGCATGTGCATAAGGATTTGGTGTGGTGGACGACGTGTCATAGCAACCCCTGCCTTTCCAACTGCCTTGGAACACTCCATTCAACCAAATCAGACATGGACTGAGGCCATCACAGGCAGATCAGGTGCTGGGCACTGAGGGGCCAAAGGCAAGCCAGTCAGGTCTTGGATGACTGGTAGTTTCCAGTCTAGCGGAAAGACAGAGAGTCACAAGGCTTCATTAGGCTCCATCTCCACTTGGACCTAACACTCACGCACACTCAGTGCATCCCAAGTTGAGGACAGTATAACCTCCCAAGCCCACTTTTCCTGGTCACCTCCTGCCCCCGATCCTGGCCTTGAAGGTCTTTTCTCTCTGCTCCAGTATAGATGGGGCTCTGGCACTGGCATTCTGCAAACACCACTAACATAAGGCCATTACGTAAAGCTGGCTCTTTGTAAGATGGTGGAGGGAACCCCTCCACTTCGAGCCCAGTGTGGGGCATGTCTGCTGCTGGAGCTTCCTGGCCGAGAGCCACACCCCGCTGTCCATTATTGGGCAGTATCTTCCTTAGCACAGCGCCTGCTGTCCTGGGGCCCAGACCTCCCTATCTCACTCTCCCCACCACAGAAAGGGAAATTCCTCTGTCTTTGTTTTGAAAAAGCAAAACAAAGCCAAACAATCTCAAGAACTTCAGGATTTGATTAAGCAGAACAATTGTATGGCCCTTTAGCTTTTCACATCTCTAGTCTTTTCCCTCACTTTTACATAAAATGCCATGAAGGTGTGTCCCCAAAGAAAGACGGGGCTCCGCCCCAGAAGAATTTTATTGTTGCCCCAGTAAAAACTCTTTCCCCCAGTGTCTGCATCAACAGGAATGTAGGTCATCAGTGGTTGAAAATATTAGGCTGAACCATAAGAAACTCATTTTGTAGGTCAGCATGGTCACGTACCAACAACTTGATATTGCTCAACCTGAAAACATAGAAAATGTGAGGCTCATGACTTAATTCAAATTACTCCTGGGAATTGATTTTATTTCTATGACCAAACACAAAGAATTCTAGCAACAAGCAAACATTTGAAAATAATTTCGATTGCTGTCACTATAAACCATAAGGATAAGAAAGCGTTTCACTACCGAAGAAGACAGGAGTAATGATGGAGCCAGAATACGGAGCAGTCGGATTCGATGCCACTGACCAGCGTCTCCGTTCTAGCAAATCGACCTGGAGTGGAATGCTGCTATCAGACTTCCCCGTTCACAGGGTTCAGACCTAGGTTAGAAAGACAGGCAGGGCCGAATTGCAACTGCAGTTGGGGGGTGGGGTGCAGTAGAGCTGACCCCTGGGTCAGTGAGGGAGAATGAGGGGCCCCCAGCCAGAGCACTTCCTCTGAGCTTGACCCTGGGCTCTGCTCTAAGAGCTCTGCATCCATTAACCCCCAGGAGGAAACGGGAACCAGGCGGGTTGGGGCAGGGGTGGGGGAGCTAGGGGAGGCCCCACAGCAAGGAAGCTGTGGAGCCGGCTTAGCTCCAGGGTCCAGGCATCAGGCCCTTTGCCGCCCACACAGACACTGGCTCCCAGGGTTGAGGGGGGCAGAGGGAAGGTCGTGGAAGGAAACGGAATCAGCGTCAGAGTCACCCCCACCCTGACTCTCACAGTCAGATTGACACCCTGGCTGAGGGGCTGGGCTGGACGCTGTACACACACGGGGTAGAGCCAGGGAATTCTCCACGGTGACCGGGAAGCCTGCGGGCCGCCCAGCTTTGTCTGGGCAGACAGGCAACCCCTGTGTGGGAGCCCGGATCTAGCTGCCCTGAACGTTTCCAGAGAATTCTGCAGCCCCACTTTCGCTCTGGCTGTTCTATTGTGAGGCATAGCTGACCTTACTTCCTGTCAGAGACTGCCCTCCTTCTCCAGTCCCATTCTCCTGGTACGCTCACTGCTTCCCCGTCAGGGGACATTTAGAAAAGGTTCGTATTTGAGGAAAAAGAGTTTTGATTTGCAGTCACATCCTTCTCCTGTGCCCCCTCCAACCTTCCTGGCTCTGTCAAATAAACTCAGGGCATCTTGGACCTTTTTGTCTGCTCCTCACTGATGCTCTTTACCTCCAAATTATTCCTCAACCAAGACCCCCCCCCTTTCTCTGCTACCCTCCCTCTGTCTCAGACCTGACCCCCATCATCTCCCACTGTCTAACAGACTTCCAACTGGTCTACCTCACATGCCGCTCCCTTCAAATCCATTTTCCAGTTACCTGCATGAGGGCCGTAACTTAAGTAGGACCTGCCAGGTCACCCCCTTGTTTAGAGCCTTAAAATTGTTCCTCAGCAACTGTTTTATTACCACGGCGTCCGAGGCTCTCCTGCCTGGCGCTGACTCTCCATCTCTGCTCCATGACAGGAGTTGCTGACTGCCATGTCCCCGAGGCTCAGCGGCGCCCCTCGCTGGTCCCCTGCCTCTGCACTTTGTGTCACTTGAACCGTCCTCTCAGGCCCTCCTTGTCAGTTGGCCTTGCTGGTCCTTCGGGGTGGTTTATTGAGTCCCCTTATCCAAGGAGCTTTCTCCTCCATCTACTCTCGGGTCCCTTTCTCACAGCCCTTGCTGCCTAATATCCAAAAGATCTACTTACGTGTCAGTCTCCCAGACTGAGTGACAAATATCACCGGGGCAGGGGACCTTGTGTATTCATTCAGGCAAGTTTCCCAGAACCTCGGGTGCTTGGGGACCCTCCCTCAATGGTGTTGCTACCAAAGTGTTGCTGGAGTGCACCCACTGTTCTTACCTAACAGGAGGGGTAACAATATTATATAACATACTGGGGCGCCTGGGTGGCTCAGTTGGTTGAGCATCTGACTTTGGCTCAGGTCATCATCTCATGGTTCTTGAGTTTGAGCCCTGCATCAAGTTCTGTGCTGACAGCTCAGAGCCTGGAGCCTGCTTCGGATTCTGTGTCTCCCTCTCTCTCAGCCCCTCCTCCACTCACACTCTGTCTCTCTTTCTCAAAAAATAAATAAACATTAAAAAATTAGAAAAATATTATATTGTGCTAGTAAACTTTATGTACATGTAAGACAGAATCATTCTTTCAGCCTCTGGAGCACCTTTTCTCTTCCCACCCAGTTCTCCACATTCTCTCTGGGCTGCTTTTAAAACTCAGTGAGGTGAGTGTCCCGTGCTCCTGGGACAAAGATTGCCCTGAATTCTGAAAGAGGGCAGACTCCTACTTCATTGGCCCCCTGGGAGATTCTCCTTCACCCCTGCTAAACAAGTATCAGTTTCACAGGTGGGTGTGTGGAGAAGTGAGGCAGGAGAAGCGTGTTCCCTTCCTCTGCATCTCTTGATCTGGTTCTTGATCTGGTTGGAGAGACGATGAATACCTATTTACTGAGCGTACATATAAAAACAGCTCTTTACAAAGCCTCACAATTAAATATATGCATACATGGGGAATAAATATCCACTGAGGAGAGGAAAGATGTCTCTAGTGCCCTGGATTAAATCTACTTTGTTTTCCTTTTGGCTCCACCCACTCGCCTTTCCATCTGTGGCCTTCTTACATTTTGTCCATTTGCCTTGTGTCATCATACAAGTCATGACACAACTGTCCTGTCCTTGAGTGAGTCACATCACCTCTGCACCTATAGATTAAATGGGTAGACTAGGTAAGAACTAAGAATTTCCTGGCTCTGTTGTTCTGAAAGCCACACTCATATTTTCTATTGACCCTTTTTTAGTTTCTCTGGCTTTATCCCTGATGTCAGCCCGGGAATCATTCCCCTACCTGATCTCTTGTGCTCCCACGAAAAGCTAGAAAAACTTCTCTACTTGAGAGTGGGTGGTTAGGGATTGAAATGCACTAAGCGTATGCCTTCCCCAAATTCAAATATTGAAGTTTAAACTCCCAAGGTGAGGATATGAGGAAGTTGCACATTTGAGAGGTGATGAAGTCATGGCGGCAGACCCCTCACAAATGGAATAGTACTTTTAGAAAAGAGACCTAAGAAAGCTTCCTTGCTCCTTTCAACATGTGAGGTTATAGTGAAAAGAAAACAGTCTATGAGGAAGTGACTCTGCTGGTGCTTTGATCTTGGACTCCTCGGCCTCCAGAATGGTGAGAAATAAGTTTCTGTTATATATAAGTCACCAAGTTTATGACATTTTGCCATAGCAGTCTGAGTGGACTAAGTCAGGGAGGTGTGGAGTCACTGAACCTGACCTACAATGGCATGTTTTCTCCCTTTCTGTTCTTAGTTATCACCTTGGCTTACAGCCTATTCATTCATTTAACATATTGAAGCACTCACAATGTGCCAGGTTCCAAGCTAAGTACCAGGCACATAGAAGTGTGTTAGAAGATCTCACTGTATCTGAGAAGCCCGCTGTCTAGTGGCCTCTATGGATGTGGAAACAAGTATCCCAGATGAGTGTGACAAGTGATGGAGGAGGTAAGTGTTAAGCACCGCAAGAGTGCAGAAAACAGGGACTGACCAGAAGCCACTCGGGAAGGACAGGAGAAAAGAAGAGGTATTGGAGCAGAGTTCTGAAAGATGAGCCAGAATTTGCAGGCTGAAATGGTAAGGGGTGTGGAGGGCCAGCCAGTTGCCAGCCGGGGCTGGACTTAAGATAGCGAGGGGATGGGCTGTGGGCGAGGCTGAGGAGCGGTGAGGGTCGGCATGTGGGAGGACTTTGGGGATCCTACTGAGGGGTCACATCTCATTCTAGAGGCCACAGGAGCACCACTAGTGGTTTTTATGCAGATCTGAATTGGGTTGGCCTGGTGGAAGTATCTGATGTGGGAAGAGGCTGGATGGACAGAGGGAGTTTCCCCAGGAGATCTGTGAAGTACTCTGGGCTGGAGACCAGGGGAGACCATGGGAATGGGGCAACAGAACCAAGGGGAGATGTTTGGGAGCTCCCTACCCCCAAACCTGCTAACTGGTGTGGGTGAAGGCGAGGTAAGGAACTTGAATAATTTTGAGGTTTCTAGTCTGAACAGCTGAGGGAAAGGAAAAGGGAAATGTAGGAGAAGGGGATGATATCCAAAATGACATCTTAAAGTGCCCCACAAGAAGAGTCTGGAGTCTTTGTTTCTGACAATACTTCCCTGTGTTGCCTCCCTTCTGGAAACCCCTCCCTGCTGGCCCATTTTGGTGTCTTGGTCATGGTCTCGTGCCTAGTTTTTGCATCTCTGCTGAGCCTTTTGGAAGAGAAGTTTGATGTGAACTTCCTCATGAACATTGGCATTGGATGTCCTTGACCTTGAGGCCTCCAGCTCCGGCCTGGCCTTGTCTTGCTCTTCCCCTGTTTTCTGCTTTGACTTCCAGAATCCTTACCCAGGGGCCCTGCTTGTCCAGATTAATATGTAGACAAAGATGAGAAGAAAATCGTTCTTGACATGTTGGGCTGGAAATGTCTGTGGGGTATCTGTGCAGAGATTTCCACTGGGCAGGTGGGAAAGAGTTCAGGGGAGGTAGGGAACAATATTTGGGGGTCAGCAACATAGGCTGTGGCCAGAATTGCTCAGAAAAAAGTGTAGGTAGGAGAGAAAAAACAAGGAGGGAGCCTGAGGATTGACCTCTAAGCCATGCTTGAGTACGAAGGATAGGGCATGAAAGCTAGGAAAGGAGCATAAGAGGCACCAAAATCCCAGTGGACCAATGGGAGATCATGTACTAGAACCCAGGTGGCATTGGGAAGAAAGAGGCTATGAACATCAGTATAAAATTGTTACACGGAAGTAATTTTATTTAGATGTGAAAACATTTACTAGCCTTCTACTCGGTGACAAACACTATGCCAGGATCTGAGAGGTTCTTTAGCCCCTGTCCATAAGGATCTTATGGTTTAGTAAAAGAGAGGCCACACATAGGTAAGTGGACTAAATTGTAGACTGCACAAGGAACTCAGAGCTGTATACTGAACCAGTGGAGCAGATTGCTAAGGCTTCAGAAAGATGACTTTGGAGGTGAGGCAGGCGTTCTGTGCACATCTCCTCCAGGTGGCAAATGAGGAAGCAGTTTGTCACAGTTCTGGAGGCCTGAAGTCCAAAGTCAAGGTGTTAGCAGGACCCTGCGCCTCCAGAGGCCCTAGAGGAAGATCCTTGCTTGCCTCTTCCCACTTCTGGTGGAAGGATCTTTAACTTAATTACATCTGCAAAGACTATTTTTCCATACAAGGTCACATTCACAGTTTCAGGGATTAGGACTCGTATGTCTACCTTTGGGGCCATTATTCAGCCTATTGCAGTGAGAAAAACAAAATGGTAGGGCTGGCAGTTAGGTATAGTTTCCTGGAAGTGGAGGACAGAATGGATCAGAGTCAGGGATGTCTGTCACTTTGGAAATTGCTAAAGAAGTACAGGTAAGAGGTAACCAAAGCCTGAACCACAAGAGCAGTAGCCACTAGGATGGGAGTAAGATCACAGTGGGAAATGTCAGCTGTGTTGGGAAGTTCTTGATGTCATTAGGTTCTGGGGACAGAAGTCCAACCACATGGGTTCAAAGTGACAGAAGATCACACTACTTTTTTTTTCCTTAAGTTTATTTATTTATTTTGAGAGAAAGAGAGCACAAGCAGGAGGTTCAGGGGGAGGGAGAAAGAGAGAATCTGAAGCAGGCTCTGCACTGTCAGTATGGACACTGACATGGGGCTTGAACCCACAAACCACGAGATCATGACCTGAGCCAAAACCAAGAGCCAAAACCAACTGAGCCACCCCAGTGCCCTGAAACTTCGCTACTCTTTAATCATCTATTGAATACTGAGCTAGTTGTCAAGGGCAGTGATGAGTCTGTGTGTCTGGTAGTGTGACGTGAAGCTCAGAATATGGTGTCAGAAAGGAAAAAGAAGTAGAGAAACAGATTCTTGAACTCTTGAACCTCTTTGGAAAAAATCAGAGCTATGTTGAAATATTTTGTCTCTATCTAACTGCAACTGGACACCATCAAGCAGGTAGAAGATAAGAAGATAAGAGTCCTTTGAAATTTTGAGCCTTAAAAAAAATCCCATCTAAGAATTCGTTTAGAAACTGGCATTGAAATAGGCAATCTGGATTCTAAACAGTTAGTTGCAAGGTGGAAGCGGGAGGAAGCAATCTGCAAGCCCTGTTTTTTCCTGTGTTGAGGTGAGGGACTCACAGGCCCCTAGCCATCAGTAGTTTCACTCAAGCCAGGGCCACAGGCCTGGAATGAGCTGCCGGGACCCCCACCCCTCAAAACTCCCTAAGGATCCTGCCATCCTTGGACAATGCAGGAGTAAGAATCCTGGGTTTGCAGCCTCAAGGGCCCTGATGAAGGATGTTATCTGCACCTAAAATCAGGTGCAGTGGCATCTCATTTCCCACGGGAATAGGATAGCTGAGCTTCTACAGGCTTATTGGCTTCTAGATGCCCGTGGGGGGTGGGGGTGGAGGCGGCATATGAAAGACGTGAGTTCTGGAACAGTCTGATCCAGATTGTTCTGGCTGCGGACTGGCAGACCTACTTGGTAAGGCTGTTGTCCTCCTAGGTGATGCCTGTCTCAGGCCCTTGGGGCACCACGGTTGGTTAAGGGGGATAGGGACCTCATTCCATGTCATCTGACACCGAGGCCACACTGGTGGAACTTGGCGCCTCCTCTGTCTGCCTGCAGCCCTTCTCCCTGTGGGGCTCAGATCTAAGCCTAGTTAACCAGGCCAGGGGGACCAGGGTGTGGGACAGCCGTCAGGGTTCCTCCCCTCCCAGCCCCCAACTCGTTGTTAGGGGTGACAGACTCCTCCTCCCTCTGTCCTCCACATCCTGCTTCCTTTACTTCCCTTGACCAGGAAAAAGCCTCATGCAGATTGGTTCCCATCAGAACTCGCTCAGTGTGGGTTGATTCTGAGGCCAACAGTATTCATTCCACAGCCCAAGAATTTGTAACGAGCTCTTCCGGTTTGTCGGGCAGGGTTCTAGGTGCTGGGCACACGCTGCTTGGCGAGAAAAGCTGGAAGCATAAGATACAGGCCCCGACGGGCCAATACGCACTCGTACCGAGGTGGTCGCACTTTCACAGGCCCCACGCCAGTGACAGGAGATGTTCTTTGTGTGTGGGCCCCTGTTAATATATGAGCTGTCAGCCATTTTAAATAGTTCTAGAAAGGAATAAATTCTAATTTGTCCCCATGCTTGATTCGGACCTCGGCTTTCTGAACCTCCATCTGTTCTTTTCGAAGGTAGGAAAGTGCACCTAGTCTCTCATATGTCAGGAAGGGAGCTTGGCTGCAATATCATTTTTATTTTAAAATATAAAAGGTCAGGGCACCTGGGGGGCTCAGTCCGTTAAGCATCCGACTTTGGCTTAGGTTGTGATCTCGCAGTTCGTGGGTTCCAGCTGCGCGTCGGGCTCAGACTCTGAGCCCAGAGCCTGCTTTGGATTCTGTGTCTCCCTTTCTCTCTGACCCTCCCCTCCTCATGCTCTGTCTTTCTCTATCTCAAAAATAAATAAACACACACAAAAAATTTGAGCATAAAAGTTACACGCGGCTGAGCATTTCATAATGTAATTGTCAAATCACTGTTGTACACCTGAAACTAATGTAATACATATCAGTTACACTTCAATTAAAAATTATGTAAATTACAAAGTAAGTTTTAAGGTCTCTTTTTGTCGCAAATACATACACACAGACGCGTTCAACATTTCAATCACAAATCTGTATTGTGGGCAGTTAGAGCTGGGCTGGCCACTGACACCGCCAGGCTCTATCCAGGTGACAATCACCTGTCATCGTCGGACAGGTCAGCCAGTGGGGCAGTGTGCACATGGGGTGGCAGAACCATAGGCACCTACGTGAGTCTGTACACAGGGACACGCATGGCTGGGC
Organism: Mungos mungo; assembly: GCA_004023785.1. Lineage (NCBI taxonomy): Eukaryota > Metazoa > Chordata > Mammalia > Carnivora > Herpestidae > Mungos > Mungos mungo. The sequence continues at coordinate 147,733 of PISW01003105.1, read as the reverse complement.
ACACCAGCACACACGTGCTCTCTGTGCACAGATATACACGCACATGTACCTAAAGTTGCCACTACACTAGCAGGAAGAGGCTCATTTTGTAAAACGATTAACTTTTGTAGTCACAGCTCCAAGAAGAGGGAAGTCCAGAAATTAACAATGCTCCGCGTGGGCTTGTCGCAGCAGGGGGACCGTGAGAAAGACCAGACAAGACCTGGAAAGGTAAGAGACACCAGATAAGCTTAACTCCATGAGAACGGGGAGCAAGGTGGAAAACCAAAAGGACATTGTGCAGCCACCATCTCTGGGAGCAGAAACTGAGAACAGGGCAGAGAGAGAGCTCATAGGGGACACTGATGGGCTTTTGTTTCACTGAGAGCTAGCCGGGATCAAGATGAGACATTAATTTCGACGGCATGGAGAAGGAAAGTCAAATCAGAATGAAAAATGTGTTACGGGAAGGCACTGAGTACAGGCGGGAGGTGAGCTTGCGGGGCCCCAGGACCAAGACTTCTTGGGCCTCGGATTTGAGGGCTAAACGAGTGAGTTGCCCGTCACCAGGCAGGACCAGCCTGCCCTCTCAGGGAAGTAGCCCTTCATTCCTTGACATCAGGTGACAAAAGCCTGGGAGTCTCAACTCTTCCAGCCGAGATGATTAAAGAGTGACTCACAGTTTTCTTTAGAAGAGAAACCGGTGGAAGGCTTTTAGAGATGTCAGAGGTGATTGTCCAGTCTGCCATGTTGCACTGATTTCTGAGATTGTATTTTACTGTGAGATTGTGCTGATCTGTCTGTTTGTTTTGTAAACATTTGGCCCTAAATAAGCCAAAGATGCCAATAAGTCAGTGTTGACTTAGTGGCCCTCACCTAGGAATTTGAGGGCACTCACCTCTTTAAACTGTGCACGTGGTACCCCAGTCTGCCATTTGGCCCTCCTGGCCTGTTTCCTCTCCTACTCTATCAAAGTATCCGAAACATATCTTGAGCACACGGCTTAAGAGGCAAGGTCTATTTAGGTAAATATTTTTAGGCTTTGCAGGCCATGTGGTTTCTGTTTTAACCCCTCAGCTCTGCTGCCGCAGGGCAAAAGCAGCCATAGACGATAGGTAACTGAATGAGTGTGACTGTGTTCCAATAAAACTTCACTGAAGGACATTGAAATGTATATTTTGTGTATTTTGCACATGTCTCAATATATTATTTTTCCTTTGACTTTTTTCCCAACCATTAGAGATGTAAAAACCATTCTTTGCTGACGGGCCACACAAAAGCAGAAGGCACGTGGGCTGTGGCCCAGGCACCATAGTTTTCCAAATCCTGCTCTGTTTTATCACAGAGTGAGGAATCCCAAGGTGATGAACTTTGTCTGGGTCAGGAATGTTTTAGGTACATGACAAAGCGATCCCCCTCAGGTTAATAGGCAGTTTGGAATTCTCTTTGTCATTTCTTTCTTATTCCTTCTTTTTCTTCCTCTCCCTTCTTCTCTCCTTCCTTTCATTTCTATTTTTTTAAGATTTCTTTTAAATTTTTAAGTAATCTCTACACTCAATGTGGGGCTCAAATTTACAATCCCAAAATCAAGAGTCACATGCTCCTCTGACTGAGCCAGCCAGGCACCCCTCTCCTCCTTTCCTTTTCTCCTTAATCTTCCAAACTTATTCTGGAACCTTCTTCTGGAATCCTCTTTCTTATTCTATCTTCAGGCTGGTCTGGCTAATTTCAACAAGACCTTCCCCGAGCTGAGGGGGTTTCCTCTTCCTCAGTCTTCTCAGTCAGCAGTGTCCACAGCTCTGTCACCTCTCCCTATCTCTGTCTTCTGCTGCTCTATTTGCTGGTGGTGAGCTCTGGGCTCATTCTGAACTTCTATTTGAATATCTCCGTTTTGTTGCTGGCATCTCCCTATGCTTTATTATCCTTTTGGTTTTGGAGGATTAAATTGGGGAGCTCAAAGAAGGCAGGCACAGGGAGTATATTATAAAAGAGCAGGGCCTGTCCGGTCACAACTCAGGATACCAAAATAATGCCCAGGTGTCCCAGGAGACGAGAAAAATTCCAGTGCTTTATCATGTCTCCTGCCTCATCACCTTGTCCTCCCCCGTGTGGTTCAGTCCATGACACTGCCATCCACCCAGTTGTTCAAGCCAGAACAGGCCAGGGTTATATCTGGTTCTTATTCAGTAGTTATGTTCTATAAAGTTTCCGTGAACGTTGAATTAATGAATAGTGAATCATTGCTCCTAGTGAAAATAGAGAGTTAGGTTCTCTGGTCACAACATTTTGTTCCAACGATCTTTATACAACTTTGCTTTGTATTTGTTTCTGTTTAAAGATACCTTATTTAATATACATTGTGGAATCATCAGCATCGAACAGCCCTGCAACAGCTCCGTAAATCAGGCTTGAATGAAGCTCATCTAGCGCACAGATTTTCTCTACACAGCATGTCACAGCCTTCTTCACTTAGGAACACTTTACAGCACTTTTAGCACCACCCTTGGGGGCCATTTGAAACAGCGAAATCACCAACAAAAGCACATGCATGCAAAAAATGTGGGACTAAGTAGATTGTGAAAAGGACACTTTATAGTATGAGAGCTGGAACAGAAAGGCAGTGCACCTTGGGGCGCTGGGGGTGCCTCAGTCGGTTAAGTGCCCAACTCTTGATTTCGGTTCAGGTCATGATCTCGCTGTTTGAGGTTTCGAGCCCGGCGTTGGGCTCTGTGCTGGCAGCACAGATCCTGCTTGGCATTCTCTCTGTCACCCTCTCTCTCTCTGCGTTTCCCCTATCAAAATTGATCAATAAACATTAAAAAAAAAAAGAAAGGAAGAAAGACAGTGCACATCTTTGTTCAGCCTCAGCTGGGAACATGAGCATCAGGAGATTCAAATTTTTTCCCACACCATGCTCTCTGAGCATTACTGCAGCAAGTGTTGATTTGGGGGTTACAAATAAATGGCAGCAAGGAGGTGAAGTCACAAACATGGAATCCATGAATAATGATCAGCAGCATACTCGACCCCATTCACAATCACCAGCCACTCTGCCCACTTCCTTTGATCTCCACCTTCCCCACCTCGGTCCAGCCCAACAAACCGCCTCCTCTGGACTGACCAGTGCAGTCTTCTGAACCAGTGGACCCACCGGAACTCTTGACCTCTTCAGTCTATTTTTCATTGGTTGGGGAGGTGGGCTATGGAAAGAGATGGGCAGTTGTTGGTAGGGGCACAGGCTGCTGCTGTCTCGACGTGCATGTGAGTGTGTGTGATTTCTTTTCTGTGGCAGCCTGTTGAGACCATAACAAGGAGAAAAAAGAGGAGAAGAGGCCCAGTATTATCTGGGTCACGTGTGCATTGTTATTTCAGGTAACCATCCCCATGACCCCGTATGTAGATACCATTATTATCTATCTTTTCAAATGAAGAAACTTAGACTTGGGGCACCTGGGTGGCTCAATTGGTTGAATGTCCAACTCTTTGCTCAGGTCATGCTTCCAGTGTGGTGGGGATGAAGCCCTCATCATGCTCTGTGCTGAGCATGGAGCCTGCTTAAGATTCTCTCTCTCCCTCCCCTGTGCTCTCTCTCTCTCTCTCTCCCTAAAATAAAATTCTTAAAAATGTAAATTTTTGAAAGAAAAAAAGAGAAACTTGGATTCCAAATGTTTAGTAACTTGCTCAAAATCACATCCAGGCAAAAGGGAAGGGGTGGACCCCAAACTTACATGGTGAAGTCCTGTACCCCAGGCCTCTTCTTGGGGCACAGCTAATGAAGACTTCTGGTTTGACTTAAACATCCACGATTATTTTCCGCTTAACCTCAAAGGTACTTGAACATCATGGAAATGGAATATTCCAGAGAATAGAGCTCTCTGTGGTCTTTGGGGACTATCAAGGACCCTATCTTCACTTTTCACCAATTCTAGAGCTCCGTTTGAAATTGTGTCAAATCCAGAAAAAAGCATTCAACTGAAACTCAGTGTAATATGTTAGGCTGATGTCCTTAGACATTGAGGCCTCATGGACTTGTTTTCTCACATCCCATAAAGGAAAACTTCAAACTTTATCCCTGAGAGAGGATTTTGTGACTCTGGCTTTGAAATGGAGTAAACACCTTCTCCCATGAGACCTGGAAACAGCGAGCCAAGGCTCAGACCTCACTTGCTCTGAGGAATTAAAGTAGATTGAGAAATTCAGCTCTGCTTCTTCCTGAGAGAATACCATTAAGAAACTGCTTTGAAGCCCTTTTCTCTCTCAGCACTGGGCGAGTTTGGCACAGTGGCAGCCAGGCAGCCCCCTCCACCCCTACCCCTTTTGCCCACTGACTTGACAGCAAAGAACACTTTGAACTGTGTTTATTGCACATCTGCTCATATCCGGTTCCTCAGGGATTCCCTGATTTTGGACCTGGGCCACTCTCTGATAAGGGGGTAGGACCACAGCCTGCTCCCACGAAACAGTTTTCTATCACTGAGTGGGAGTGGACGTGTGGCGATTAACAATGTGATGCAAGCTACTGGGAAGAATTAAAGAGGTGAGCAGATGACTTTGTGGATAAGCAAAAACATTCATGATTTTTTAAAATGTTTATTTATTTATATATTTTTGAGAGAGGGAGGGAGGGAGAGAGAGAGAGAATAAATGGAGGGACAGAGAGAGAGGGAGACATAGAATTGGAAGCAGGCTTCAGGCTCTGAGCTGTCAACACAGAGCCCCATGTGGTGCTTGAACTCATGAACCATGAGATTGTGACCTGAGCGGAAGGAAGTCAGATCCTTAACTGACTGAACCATTCAGGCACCTCAAAACCATTCATGGTTTTATCCTACATCTCTTCCACCCTCCAGTTTGCCTCCTTGGTTCTCCACAAATCTTTGCTAATGCCTGGGCATTGGCTGAGCGCTGTGCCTGGGTGAAGAGATGTCATGCCCCGGCCACATGGCCCTGGCTGCACGGGGCTGACTGACCCATCCTGTCGCAGTGGCTGGCCCTCCCGCCTTGTGGTTTGCTTAGAGCTGCTGGAGCTGGGGTCAGGAGCTGATCATTGAACCCACCACGTCTTTCCCAAGTTGTCCTCAGGTCTTCAGAACTTGGGTTCTCTCCAAGAGCAGACAGTGTGTTCTGACACAGGCAATGCAACAGTCCTTCTCAACCAAGAAGCAGGTGGTTTCATCACGTCTCCACCTCTTCAGCTCATGGAGGCCGCCCCTGTGATGCCAGTGTCCACTTGTGAGTGGGAGAGGCATCTGCCCTATGCTCCCTCTGCCATTTAATATGAACATAAATGGAAATAAAGCTGATCACCCTTCTTTGAGGTCTAAGGGCATTGCCACTGGGATTTAGGGGATGGGAGAGATGTGGGGGTCAAAAGGGTGTGGACAGCAGCTGGGTGCTTCTCCCACATCCAAGGCTGTAGAAAGTGTCTTCTCCCCTTGCTCCTCAGGTGAGTCCTACCCTAGCCAGCTGCAAAGCACATCATGTTGATGTGCCTCCCCCCCCTCTATTTTCCCTCTCCCACTTCTCATCCTGCTGTGGATGCACAAGTCCTGTCTGGGTTCCCCCTCACCCCCACTGGTCCTGACTGAATGCTGCCCCAAGTCATGTGAGCCAGGCTTGTTGCAGAGGTTAATTCTTCCTTGGGTAGGAGGCAGAATGGTCCCCAGCAAGGAGCTGGATGACCGATGTCATTACATAAATGTGCACTGGTCTTCAGGCTAATCGTTTTTCTGCTTTTGCCTGCTCTGGTGAGCTAAGAGTCTTCACCACAGATTCTTGGGGTCAGCCACAGGAGATTTCCTCGGATTCTGAACTTCTATGCCTCAGTTTCTCTACTTGTAAATGAGGAGAATGAGCCTGTTTGAAAATCTCTTATGACAGGCTGGTGTCTGCACGGAGGCTCAAAGGAGGTCATAGTCATGAAATTGGTGCCCCAAACCAAATAGCATTGCTCCCTGGAAGGTGCAGCACAAGCCATTAAAATGCTCAATGGCCAGTCAGACATCAATATCCCCTTAGTCTTGTTTATGCTTTTTACTGGAATGCTCAGGCATGAAGTGTTCCCTGAAACAATAAAAAGATAATTTACCCAGCCTGTTTCATCTCTCTGTCTTGACTCGTGCTCTTTCATGACGCTGTCCGTTCCCAGAACTCTGAGAGCCCTTTTTCCTACTGCAGTTTACATTTTCTTGGCTGACTGCCTCTTTCTTACTCGCTGGTTCCTTTTCCTTCTGATGATCGACTTTTAGCATCATTTCACTGTCTGTAACTAAATAAGCAAAGCCTCTGGGTCCTGTACTATAATTTGAAATTTCATCGTAAATATAAACGCATTGTGTCTGCAGATTGGATGGGGTCATTTCATTTCAAAGCTCAAAGAAACCTTGGCTTTTACTTTCTAGTCAGTTAGTTGCAAGCCAGACATTTATCAGTGGTTGTCTGTGTGAACCAGGCATGCTAGCAAAGGCGCACAAAAGTGGTCAAGTGCAGAGGGGAGATAATTAAGAGTTATTATGGAGGCATAATGAACAGGTATTGTTTATTAAATCAGGGCTCACCTGAGATGAGTGGTAATGAATGTATGTCTGCTAGGCACTGGTTTCCACTTGGATATATTTGACTTAAGAAAGTGGGGCATGTGACCGGAAGTCCAACCGAGGCAGAGTCGGCATTTGCTTCAGAGGCTCTGTGATGTCAGGGTTGGCATCTGGGCCATCTTTCAACCTTTCCTCAGATGCCGGCCTCATGTCTGTTTTCAAGGCAGGAAGGGGTGGAGGCAGGCAAGGGCCTAGGAAAAAAGCACTGGGTTAGCCCATGCCCACCGCTGCCATGCTCCTGGAGGCTGTGTGAGTTCTCAGGCTAAGCACTGAGAAACCCAGTGTATTCAATACTGAAGGCCAAGAGGGCATTAAGGTGGAGATGTTTGCATGGACTGGCTGAAAAGACAGGCTTTGGAATCCAAGCTAGTTAGAGAGAGAGGAAGATAGAGGGAGATTAGGGGAAGGGCAGAAGCCGAATGGTCAATGGCAGGAGGACGCGGTGGCACATTCAGGGGCTTCAGAACTTGGGAGGTAGAGCTGTTCCATTTGGCCACGAGGCTGTGTTGTATGGGTACCTGTGGTGAAAGTGAAGAAAAGCATTTTGAGGGTGAGAAGTTCAAGAATCTGGGCAGGCCAGTCACAAACGGCAAAGTCACTAAGGATGATAATGGCAGGAATGGGGAGGTGGGGGACAAGGTTGAGGGTGAGGATGATGTGAGTCAGGTACCAGAGTCTTCGAGAAGGGCAGGGATGGGGTAGGGACCAGGAGAGCCACCGAGAACAGTAACGAGGGGACTTGGAGGGCAGGAGTGTCCAAAAGCATCCATTACAAAGGAGCAGTGGTTTACAGAACACTGGACACAGGAGGGGAGATGAGCGCTGAGTGAGTTCCGAACAGCAGCGCCCTGTGATGGGCACGGGGAGCTGCAGGGATTTGGGGAAGAGACACTAGACCTCTCAGAAGTGTGAGTCTAAAAAAAAAAGTATGAGTCCACAGCCCAGGCTGAGGTGTCATTTTCCACTGGTAAATTTAGAGATTCCAAAATTCTGGAGGTTCCTTTTACTGGGGACTGGGCGTTCCCTCCAGGCAGCCCTAGTCTTGCCCTTGTCCACCTAGAGGGAGAGGGCATCTGGTTCCTTTCCCCTTGGCCTCCTCGGTGGCCATGCTCTGAGGCGGTGTACCCCACAGTCCTTGCTCGCTGTCACCTCGCTGTGCCCCCGCCTTCTCTCAGACAAAGACAAGTACCCTATGATTTCACTTATATGCAGCATCTAAAAACCAGAATAAATAAACAAACAAACAGAAGGACTCATAAATTCAGAAAACAAACTGATGGTTGCCAGAAGGAGAGGCATTTTAACCATGGTGGATGGTTAAAATAGGCAAAGGTGATTAAAAGGCACGAACTTTCACTTACAATGTATGTGTGTATATATTAAGTATATATATAAATAATATATGTATTCCCCCATCCACCCTCAGTTTGTTCTCTGTATTTAAGAGCCTCCTATGGTTTGCCACCCTCCCTCTCTCTTTGTAACTATTTTTTTCCCCTTCTTTTCCCCCATGGACTTCTGTTAAGTTTCTCAAGGTCCACATATGAGTGAGAACATATGGAATCTGTCTTCTCTGCCTGACTTATTTCACTTAGCATAATACCTTCGAGTTCCTTCCACGTTGCTGCAAATGGCATGATTTTATTCTTTCTCATTGCTGTGTAGTATTCCGTTGTATATATAAACCACATCTTCTTTATCCATTCGTCAGTTGATGGACATTTAGTCTCTTTCCACGAGTTGGCTATTGTTGAAAGTGCTGCTATGAACATTGGGGTACATGTGCCCCTACAGCACTTCTGTATCCCTTGGGCAAATTCCTACCAGTGCTATTGCTGGGTCTTAGGGGAGTTCTATCGATAGTTTCTTAAGGAACCTCCACACTGTTTTCCAGAGCGGCTGCACCAGTTTACATTCCCACCAACAGTGTAGGAGGGTGCCCGTCTCTCCACACCCTCACCAGCATCTATAGTCTCTTGATTTGTTCATTTTAGCCACTCTGACTGGCATGAGGTGGTATCTCAGTGTGGTTTTGATTTGTGTTTCCCTGATGATTAGTGACATTGAACATCATTTCTTGTGTCTGTTGGACATCTGGACAGCTGGACATCTGGATGTCCTCTTTGGTGAAGTGTCTATTCATGTCTTCTGCCCATTTCTTCACTGGATTATTTGTTTTTCAGGTGTGGAGTTTGGTGAGTTCTTTATATTTTTTAATTTATTTATTTTGAGAGACAGAGCTTGTGTGGGGGAAAGCCAGAGAGAGAGAAGGAGAGAGAGAATTCCAAACAAGCTCTGCAATGATAGCACAGAACCTGACCCGGAGTCCAACTCACAAACAGTGAAGTCATGACCTGAGCTGAAACCAAGAGTCAGATGCTTCATTGACTGAGCCGTCCAGGCCCCCAAGCCTCCAGTTATAACATAAAGAAGTGCGACAGAGGGAATATAGTCAACGGCATCATAATAACGTTGTTCGGTGACCGGTCGTGACTACACTTACATGGTGAGCGCTGAGTAATGTTCAGGGTTGTTGAGTCACTACGTTGTACACTTGAAATGAATATAACGTTGTATGTCAACTATATTTCAATAATAAAGATAAAACAGAAAGAAAAAAAACCAGAGAGGGGTCTGCCCTCCCTGAGCAGTACACTGAAAGTGAAGAAACCATTTTTTGTTTTTCCTGCTCTGCTGAGGAACTCTTGGCCGAAAACTTCACCCCTCTCTCTCAACTCTGTAATTCAAAGCCAACCGTACTTTTAATGTCTGTGCCTCAGAAGATTGTGTTCACAATTAATGAGGTTGTTGTCAGCTCCCTGCAAGAAAGCTTGCCAGCTTGTCACTGGCTCCTTCGAGAGGTGTTAGACATCACACTAGATGGAAGAATAATTGATCTGGGAACTACCAGCAAAACCCCCACAGTCACCCTTGTCCTGGGGAGTCTTTTCCCCACCCAGCCTGAATGGGAAGGGTAAAGGAGAAAGAAGCAAAGATAGTCTCTGGATGAAAGAAGCCCGAGGAGGTGGGATGGGTGATGTCTGAAGGTCACTGAGGATTCCAGAGGGAGATGAGATATTTGTGGCAGGAGTGGGCCACAGTTGGTCCAGGTGATGCCTGAGACACAGCAGTTAGGGGTTGGGGGGACCGAGGAACCTCCTCTCCGGGCAACTGGAGTGGTTGCAAGGCTGGGGTATTTAACAGAATGGTTCGTTCTGTGGACAGTAGAGGCTTTTTATTTGCATATGCCATTGTTTAAAAGCCTTTATTTTTTTAAAATTCTCAAATATTTATTCATTTTTGAGATAGAGCATATGAGCAGGGGAGGGACAGAGAGAGAGGGAGTCACAGAATCTGAAGCAGGCTCCAGGCTCCTAGCTGTCACCACAGAGCCCAATGTGGGGCTTGAACTCACAAACCATGAGATCATGACCTGAGCTGAAGTCGAACGCTTACCTGACTGAGCCACCCAGGGCCCCCCATTTGAAAGCCTTTATTAAGTGTTTATGTCAACCTGTTGCTAGGTATATCTAGCAATATATGTCTAGCATATATCTAGCAATATAACAATAATAAACGTATCTGTTTATTATTATGAGCAAAGCAGTAAAACAACATACTAGGGAGTTTGGAAAAGAAAAATAAAATCATCCACAAAAATACCACCCTATTACAATTTGATAGATGACTGATTTATTTGAAGGAGAGAAAAATCTGGGTTTTTTTCTCATGTATATTTTTCTTTGGTATTTAAACATTTTAGATTCGAACAGTGACACAGTTAGTCACTGAATGTTCAAGTCCATCCAGTCCTCAGATATTTCTGCATTTGACCAGTGCTGTTTTGTTACTTCATTTCTGTTTTGGGTAGTGTCCTTTAAAACTTTGTTTGCTATTCAGGGCCAGATGGCTTCCCTGGGGAATACCTACTCTTCTCAAACTGTTCCAAAAAATAGAAATGGAAGGAAACTTCCAAACTCATTCTACGAGGCCAGCAAACCAGATAAACCCCACTAAAAAGGAGACCTATAGGTCAATATCCCAATGAACATGGATGTAAAAATTCTCAATAAAATACTAGCAAATAGAACCCAACAGTGCAATGAAAGAATTATTCACCATGATCAAGTGGGATTTATTCCAGGGCTGCAAAGGTGGTTCAATATTCCCAAAATCAATCAATGTGATACACCACATTAATAAAAGAAAGGATAAAAACCATATGATCCTCTCAAGAGATGCAGAAAAAGCATTTGACAAAATACAGCATCCATCCTTGATAAAAACCCTCAACAAAATAGGGATAGAGTACATACCTCAACATCATAAAGGCCATAGGCGAAAGACCCACAACTGATATCATCCTCAGTGGGGAAAAAACTGAGAGCTTTTCCTTTAAGGTCAGGAACAAGAGAGGGATGTCCATTCTCACCACTGTTATTTAACATTGTACTGGAGGTCCTAGCCGCAGCAATCAGATAACATAAAGGAAAAAAAAAGAATCCAAATGAGAAGAGAAGTCAAATTTTCACTATTTGCAGACGACATGATATTCTATGTAGAAAACCCAAAAGACTCAACCAAAAAAATTGCTAGAACCAATGCGTGAATTCAGCAAAGTCTCAGGATATAAAATCAACATACAGAAATTTGTTACATTTCTATACATCAATAATGAAGCAGCAGAAAGAGAAATGAAGGAATCGATCCCATTTACAGTTGTACCCAAAACCATAAGATACCTAGAAATAAACCTAAAAAAAGACATAAAAGATCTGTACTCTGAAAACCATAAAACACTTAAGAAAGAAATGGAAGATGACACAAGGAATTGGGAAAACATTCCATGCTCATGGATTAGAAGAACAAATATTGTTAACATGTCTCTACTACCCAAAGCAGTCTACACATTTAATGCAATCCCTATCAAAATACCATCAACATTTTTCACAGAGCTGGAACAAATAATCTTAAAATGTGTGGAATTTAAGACACAAGGCAGATGAACATAAGGGAAGCGGGGGTGGGGGGTGGGGAAGAAAGGGAGGCAAACTGCAAGATTCTTAATGATAGAGAACAAAGTGGGGGTCGGTGGAGGGAGGCGGCCAGAGGACGGGCTAGATTGGTGCTGGGTACTGAAAGGGATATCTGTGATGAGTCTTGGGTGTTATATGTAAATTCTACTCCTGAATCCAGTATTACACTATATGTTAACTAATTAGAATTAAAAAAAAAACAACCCCCCCAAAAACCTCTTTTTGCTAGTTGAACACACTATTGCCAGTGAATTCTTAAACATTTTAAAATATTTATTTATTTTTGGGGTGCCTGGGTGGCTCAGTCAGTTAATTGTCTGACTTCAGCTCAGATCATGATCTCACAGTCCATGGGTTCGAGCCCCGTGTCGGGCTTTGTGCTGACAGCTCAGAGCCTGGAGCCTGCTTCCCAATCTGCGTCTTCCTCTCTCTCTGCCCCTCCCCCACTCACGCTCTGTCTGTCTGTCTGTCTCTCTCTCAAAATAAAATAAAGACATAAAAATTTTTTTAAAATATTTATTTATTTTTGAGAGAGAGACAGCGAAGCAAGCTCCAGGCTCTGAGCTGTCAGCACAGAGTCCGATGTGGGCATCGAACCCACAAACCCCAAGATCCTGACCTGAGTCAAAGTCGGACGCTCAACTGACTACGCCAAACACCTCTGAACTCTTAAATTTTTTATTACTTTTGAAAGTTTGTATCTTAGGTTCCATATTTCTTTATATGCGCTGTCCCACTAACATGACAGTCACAGACATTTCAGACCACAGATATTTCAGAACCCAAAGTCTACCATGGAACACCCATAATGGAGCTGACTTACATATGTGCATGGCTAGGATGGCTCTGAAGGTTTCCCCACACCCTGTGTTCCTGGAACTTTCTGGTTAAAGGACAGTACTTACTCATCCCCACTCATCTTTAAACAAAAACATTGAGTTAATGGTCCATAATATTGACCTGAACTATCTGGAACTAAACACACCCCTTTTCGGGCAAAAGGTTCCTGGGAAGTTTCATGCCTAACGACTGAAGCTGTTAAAACCAGATGGTAGGATGAGACAGCATGCTACAAAACCCAGGTTCCTCCTTAGGCTGGGAGCACCTCTGTCCCCTGCAATCCCCGTTGGGGTGTGGGGCCACTTAAGGGCAGTGTCATTATCAGCAACTGAAGCTTTCCAATTGTATAAGGAGATTTTGGATGCCACTAGGAAAGGATGTTAGATCCTCGGTCTTCTGCGTGCGCTAATGGTTATTTGCTCAAATTAATCGGATCTTTACATTTGTTTGTAGGCATAGCTTTGCCCCCTGAAATGGAGTTACATTTCACCCTTCTCTCTGCTTCCTTTCTTCCAGCCCCTCTTCAGTCATTTATACAGTCTCACTGGGAGGCTGAGCAGCTAAATGAGCTCAATGGAGTGGCATTTTGTACCTGTCCTGTTCAAACATCAGGGCCGGACAGGTAGGTAGAGACCCTCAGAGTGTGAACCCTGCCCCTGGACGTAGGTTACACCAAGATGCTTCAGGCTGTAAAAGTGCTGGAACGACAATATCAACTAAATTAATCTAAAATAACACTTTATATTTTTAAACTCTTTTAATACATATGAGTTTAATTGAAACAGCCAATTGTATATTCCACATTATGCATACATAAGAATCATCCTTAGCTTTTACAAAGCTATTGGTTTACTGGGGATTGTCATCTATGTGGGAATCAGTCCAGTCCTGAAATGAACACTAATTCCCTCCAGTTTTATTGAGACATAATTGACATCTGGCAATAAGTTTAAGTTGTATGACATAAGTTTAAGGCATACAGAATAATGATTTGACTCGAGTATAGTGTAAAATGATTACCACAAAATGTTTAGTTAATAGCCATCATCTCATATAGATACAAAAAATAAAGGAAAAATGGTTTTTTCCTTGTGATGAGAAGCTTTGACATCTATTCTCTTAGTAACTTTCAAATATACCATAAAGCGGTTTTAGTTGCAGTCATCGAGTTGTGCACTACATCCTTGGTTGGCACTTACTTCTCTTTCAACTGAAAGTTTGTAGCTTTTGGCCTCCGTCTTCCATCCCTCCAACCCCGCCTCTAGGAACTGAAAATTTCCATCTTTCTTTTCTGAGTTTGGCCATGTTTTTCCGTTTGTTTGTTTTAGATTCTTGCATAAGTAAGATTATTTCATATAATATTTGAATTTGTATAATATTTCCCCGTGTGACTTATTTCACTTAGTCCAAAGTCCATCCATGGCCTTGAAAATGACAGGATTTTCTTTTTTTAGTGGCTAAATAATATTCCACTGTGTGTGTATACACACACACAGACACACACAGACACACACCACAGTGTTTTTATCCATTCATTTGTGTTGATGGACATTTAGGTTGTTTCTATGTCTTAACTACTGTAAATAACATCACTATGCAAATGGCGGGGTCCATGTATCTCCTTGACACAGTGTTTTCATTTCCCATGAAATATAGACCCAAAAGTGGAGTTGCTAGGTCGTAAGTAGTTCTATTTTTAATCTTTTGAGGAAACTCCATACTGTCCTCCACACTGGCTGCCCAATTTATATTCCTACCAGCAGTGCGCGAGGGTTTCCGTTTCTGCACATCCTGGGCAGCATTCGTGATCTCTTGTCTTTTTGGTGACAGATATCCTAACAGGTATGAGTTAATAGCCTAAATTGATTTTGATTTGCATGTCTCTGATGATTGGTGATATCGAGCACCTTTTCGTTCACCTGGTGGCCATTTGTATATTTTCTTTGGAAAAATGTCCCTTTAGCTCTCTTGCCCATTTTTAAATTGGATTGTTAGTTTTTTGTTATTGAGTGGTGTGAATTCTTCATATTTTGGGGTATTAACCCCTTATTGGATACATGGTTTGCAAATATGTTTTTTCCCATTTTTTAGTTTGTCTTTTCATTTTGTTGATGGTTTCTTTTGTTGTGTTGCTTTTTAGTGATATACTCCCACTTTTTAGTCATATACTCTCACTTTTTAATGATATACTTCCACTTCCTTTTGCTTTTTTTGCTTATGCTTTGTGTGCTCTTCCTGAAAAAGGATTGTTAAGACCCATGTCAAAGAGAATTTTTCCTATGTTTTCTTCTAGGGGTTTTTATGATTTCCAATCTTACATTTTAATGTGTTATCTATTTCAAGTTCATTTTTGGGAGTGGTGTAGGTGTAAGATAGGGGTCTAGGTTCATTCTTTTATATGTGGGTATTCAATCATCCCAGCACCATCTACTGAAGAGATCGTCATTTCTCCATTGAGTATTCTTGGCTCTCTTGTCAATATTAGTTAACTGTACACACACATATATGTATGTGTATATATACACATAATACACACATATATGTATATATATATACACACTACTAAAGTGTGTGCTTGGACTTGTGCAGACCTATTCCCTGGCTATATTAAGGGTATTTCAGAACCCTAGGTTGTGATGAAGGCAGTGGCTGAAATGGAGACCCAACAGGGTCTGGAACACTGGTGTTAAGCTCTGAACTGAAGCATTTATAATTTGCCCCTGGTCTTTATGATGCTTTTCTATATGATTTCGCTCAAAAAAAAAGTACCTCTAGTTTTTTTTTTTAAGTTTATTTATTTATTTTGAGAGATAGAACACAAGCAGAAAAGACACAGAGCAGAGAGAGAAGGAGAGAGAAACACCGAAGCAGGCTCTGTGCTGACAGTGCACAAGCCCGACACGGGGCTCAATCCCATGAACCATGAGATCATGACCTAAGCCGAAATTAGAGTCTGATGTGAACTGACTGAGCCGCCGGGCGCCCCATTCTAGTTTTGTTTTGATGACCACTTGGGGTGATACCTGGCCTAGTCAGGAGTGAGAGTGAAAAGCTTTGGTAAACACTCTGACCTAGTGCTGTTGATCAAACAAAAACCTATTATGTTGTTGCTCTCCATGGTGATAGGGACTAGGAGCAAAAAGATAGAGAATATGTGCTCTTGATGACTCAGAACCTGGAGGAGGAGAGAGCTGGGCAATGAGGAAGGTGTGACAGTGCTGACGTGTCCTGCCGAAACGTGGGGAGAGAGTGATGAGCTCTTGGCCAGGGTGGTGGAGGAAGCTTCACAGACATGTTGACATTAGCGTGAATCCTAACGAGTCAGAAGAATTCTCAGGTGGGAAAGGGCACTCCAGGCCAAAGTAACAGCAGATACAGAGAAATGAAGGGATAGGCAACGAGGAGCCCCACTAGGAAGTGTGAGCAGTGTGGTATGATAAGAATGTACGGTGCTGTGTTCAGAGGGGAATGGACAAGTAGCCAGTGGCTACAGCAAGAAAAGCCCTGTTGTTATTCAGGTTTCTACCCGCCGCCTCCCCCCCAGTTGCTAATGAACAACTTACTCTGGCTCCATAGACAACAGAGGCAAATGAATGACTGTAACAAACCTTTGTAGCATTTGTAGAAAATCCAAGTGAATTCTCCTAGACTTCTTGTAGGCAGCAATTTTTCCTACTTTGAGTTCTCTTAAGAGTTAAACATTACAAAGAAAAGAGGAAGAAAAATATGATGAAAAGGAAGACAAACACGTTCATTAAGATCTTCGCCGAACTGGAGAAACAATAAGACCAGGAGGTAGAGGGAGCTAGTTCCAGATGGCAGAAATGGTGTCTATTAATTAGTCATTGCTGTAGTTAATTAAACATTTGGATGAACAGAATGAAAGAACATTTGAGGATCTCGGCTGAAAGGGTGAGTTAAAGCTAACCTCAGCTGAACGAGTTGGCTTTGATCCATGTCAGGAGTTACAGAAAGAGAAAGTGATAGTCTACTTTACACCTTTCAGTATGATTGATCGCTATTTTGGGGGAAACAACAAAGAGAAATAACGTTACCAGACAAAGCTACTGCTTTGCTTTGTTTCTCGATTACAAACATTTCTGTTCTAGAAATTCATAAAAGAAGAATTACCATGAGGGGTGCCTGAGTGGCTCCATCGGTTAAGCATCTGACTCTTGATTTCAGCTCAGGTCATGATCTCATTGTTCATGAATTTGAACCCCACATTAGGTTCTGCACTATTGGCATGTGCTCTCCCTCAGAATAAATAAATTTTTAAAAACTTAAAAATATTGCAATTAGTAAAGAAATATGTGAAGGGATTCTCAGCTTCACTTCTAACCAAAGTCATGCAAACTGAAATATTAGGAAAGAGTAACTTTATGCTCATTGACTTTGCCAAAAACATGGCAAAAGTTGGCAAGATTGGTAGTGGCAACTATTAAAAAGTATTCATTCAACAAAGTTTTGATGGCCAAATTCTATATCTTAGACACTAAGCAAGGTACTAATATATAGAATAATAGAAACTATTATTTCCTTTTGCCCAGGAGTATGACTTCCAGGGATTTCCTGGAAATAGGTATTATCCCTGCACTATCCATGCACTGAGAGGTAGTCATTGTAGCATTATTAACTATAAATAACTGGAAACTTGGAAGCCACAAAATTGCCCAATGGTATAGAAATGTGTATTAAATTATTACCTTATAGATTAAAAAACTTTTTCAATGTTTATTTATTTTTGAGAGAGAAAGATCTCGAGCATGAGTCGGGGAGGGGCAGAGAGAGAAAGGGACAGAGGACCTGATGCAGGCTCTGATTGACAACAGAGAGCTTGATATGGGGCCCAAACTCATAAGCTGTGAGATCATGACCTGAGCCGAAGTCAGACACTCAATCAACTGAGCCACCTAGGCGCCCCATACATTGTAGTTCATCTACTGCATTTGTCAGATAAAAGAGGTTATGGTGATAGTAACAAATATATTCCAGAAATTGCAGTCACTTGACACACCAAAGATTTGTCTCTTGCCCATGTAATGTCCAATCTAACTTGAGCAACTCATCAAACAACCTCTTCTCATGCAGTGAATCAGGGTCCCAGGCAATGTGGTGATGCCACCATCTCACGGCTTTCCAGGAGGGGGAAAAGAGAAAACGTGAAAAACTCACACCACTTGTTAACTGCTCTGCCTGGAAGTGATGTATCACTTCTGCTCAGAGCCCTTTGGGCAAAACCAGTCACATGGTTTCCATCTAGCTACTCGTTATCTGTTTTGCTCATTTTCTGACTGGATTGTTTGTTTTCTGCTGTGGAGTTTTAAGAGTATATACACACACACACACACACACACATATTCCAGATACTAGCTCTTTGTCAGGTAGAGGGTTTGAAAATATTTTCTCCCACTCCATAGCTTGTCTTTTCATCTTCCTAACAGTGTCTTTTTCAGAGCAAACATTCTAAGTTTTGATGAAGTCCATTTTACCAGTTGTTCCTTTTACAGATCATGCTTTAGATATCAAATATTTCCTTTGCTTGACTATGTATTGCCTAGAACTTTCAGCACTATATCGAATATGAAGGGTGGGAGTGTGTATCTTTGCCTTATTCCCAGTCTTGGGAAAAAGCATTCATTCTTTCCTTTAATAAATATAAAGTTAGCTGAAGATGTTTTGTAGATACTCTTTATCAAACTGAGGAAATTCTCTCTTCCTATTTTTCTGAGAGTATTTATCTTGGAGCCATGTCGAATTTCGTCAAGTTCTGTTTCTGCCTCAATTGATATGATTACATGCAACACTGCAATGCAGTTCAAATGCTAATTACCTGGAGTGTGTGTAGCCTTCACAGGTTTAGGGCATGGTCTCCAACTAGACTGCCCTAACTTTATTTTTATTTTTTAAAAAAAATGTTTAATGTTTATTTATTTATTTTTGAGAGGCAGAGTGCAAGCAGGGGAGGGTCAGAGAGAGGGAGACACAGAATCCAAAGCAGGCTCCAGGCTCTGAGCTAGCTGTCAGCACAGAGCCTGATGCGGGGCTTGAACCATGAACTATGAGATCATGACCTGAGCTGAGGCCAAATGCTTAACCAACTGAGTCACTCAGGCACACCTGACTTCATTTTAGATGTCAGCCACTTCTCAGGTTTTTCAGGTCACCTGAATTTCTGATTAACTGGCTATGAATTCCTACTGTCACCTCAGGTTTGATAATTCACTAGAATAATTCATAAAACTCAGGAAAGTACTATGAGAGTTTTATTATAAAAGATATAAATCAGGAGTAGCCAAAGGAAAAGACTCAAGGGGCAAGGTCTGAGAGAGTTTTCAGTGCAGAGCTGCTGTGTCCTTTCCCCAGGGAATCAGGACATCTAACCCTCTGGGCACATTGATATGTTCACCAACCAGGAAGCCCAACCAAGTTTCGGTACCAGAGTTTGTTTGTTTGTTTTGTTGTTTGGATTTTATCACAAAGGCATGATGGATTGAATCATTGACCACATGACTGAGTTCAGTCTCCAGCTCCCTCCCTTCTCTGGCCATTGGAAGTTTGGGCTAATATCATGTCTTTCAAAGCCCCAGTCTTCCAATGACATGGTTGGTTTTCCTGGTATAGCTAGACTCCTCTTGAAACTAGGGGCCCACTGGGAGTTAATGAATTAGCATAACTCAGGCACAGTCCCAGGGGCCACAATGGATAACAAAGACACTTATCACTGGGAAATTCTGAGGATTGAGAAGCTCAGTCCGAGAAATCAGGGACAAAGACCAGGTCTTGACTTACAATGGGATTACCTCCTGAAAAACCCAAATATGGTAAGTCGAAAATGCATTTAATACACCTAATTTAGTCTAGCCTATCTTAAATGTGCTCCAAACACTTGCATTAGTCTACAGTTGGGCAAATCATCTAACACAAAGCCTATTTTATAATGATGTGTTGAACATCTCATGTAGTCTATTGAATACTGTGCTGAAAGTGAGAGACAGATAGGCCACATGGGCACAGAATGGTGGGAAGTGTGTTGGTTGTTGGCCCTCGTGATCTCATGGCTATGCAGAAGCTGCAGCTGCCTCCCAGCACCACAGGAGAGGATCTTACCACGTATCACAAGCCCAGGAAAGATCCAAATTCAAATTTGCAGTACAGTTTCTGCTGAATGCCTATCACTTTCACACCACTGTAAAGTTGAAAATTTGTAAGTCAAGGACTTCCTGTACTGCCAGGTGAAGGTGAACTCCACTCCCTTCACATGGTCTCCACTAACTCTGTGGGGAAGGAGGCCTCATGCCAGGTGGTGGAGGTGAGTCCCCACTCCTTACTCGTGTTCTCTGAAACTACTCTTGAAGGGATGTTGGGCACCTCCTTATAACATGGAAAGGGTAGACATCTAGGCTCCCCACTCAGCCTTTTGTGGTGTGGGTGGGAGTGAGACCATAGTTTTTTTCTGAGATGTTTGGTTGGAGCAGAGCACTCATTGTCTAAGAGTTTTCTGTCTCACTGGGCTGCCCCTTCCTGGTCCCTTGGCAAGAGAGGGAAGCTTCCATGGAACAATTTTGTTTTGCACCCACTGTCATTTCTGAGGTTTTGGCCTCTTCAGCTCCAGTGATGGGTTGTACAAGGTGAACAAACCAAAACTAATAATAACAAAAAAAGCTGGAGAACTTAGCACCATGTTACTTGTTGGGTCCCAAGCCCCCTAACTCATCTGCCTCCCTCTCTCTACCCTTTGGAGCGTTCTGAGGTTTGCTTTATACATACTTTCTGGGGCTTTTAGCTGTAGTTAGCAGGAATAAGAGTGTAATGGAGGTCTACTTCACCTCCTTGGGATGTCTGCTTACTTTTAACCTTCTGCTCTGCTAGCTTCAGATTTCAAGAAATTTCTTGAAGGACAACCTGGAGATGTGACAGGTCTACTTCTCTACCTTTTCTTTCTCATTGCAATAACTGGCTTCTCAAGCACGCATAAAGAACTCTCAAAGCCCTGCTGGTCCTCTGTCCCCAGCAGCAGCTTCTGCCCCAGCAAAGCCCAGGTTCTTAGCCCTCATCCTGCCCTCAGAATCAGCAACTGCCTCAAGGGAGAACGTAGTTGCATGAAGTCAGCTCACTTCTTTATGGCTCTTCCCTCTTTGGAATCTTTGGCTCTCTGGTCCTTTTGGCTTCAATGTCTCTCTGATGGTTAGAAAATGATTTAAATTTTATTTAATGTAGCTTTTTTGGGTCATTATGCAGCACCATAAATGTGTCCCAAGATGCTTAATGATGACTGAAAGTGGAAGTCTAGTTCTCAGAATTCCTGTGACAATATTGTATGTGAATGGCTTCCTGTCAAAAGCTCCTTTTGAAAAGCCAATGTATTTCAAATAGCAAAGGGATAGTGTCACAGAAGGTGGCTAAACTTGTGGGCTCCTAAGTTGGGGGCTTGACTTTGAATGTTGGCTCTGTCAATTACTAACCTTGGGTAATTTTTTGGACTATGTAAGCTTTGACTTTTTTCATCTGTAAAATGAAATTGATAAAATATCCATCTTAAGTAGTTTTTATAAAGATAAGAAATGAGACAATGTGAGTGAAGACCTCAGTGTGCTCCCTAACACATGATAAACAAAGACAAAATTGTTAGCTATTATTTAACATCAATGTTCTAAGTGATAAATTTATATCAGTCAGTAAAATTTTATCTGTTCAACAATAGCATGCATTGATTAGTTATTTACTTATCTGTGACTCATATCTGTGATTTTGATTTAAACAGGAAAATACTCCAGGTATCAGACCTACCTCTCTCTTTATCCTAGAACTGGGAGACAGTCCACCTTTTGGTCAACATAAACAGATACAGAAAGGATAGGATTGTGTCCTATAGATAGGGTGAGGTAGATAGGACAAAGTGGACCAAATGTCACTTGTGATTATGTGAACCAAGTATAAAACTGTGTGGAAAGTTAGAGCTACATAAAAAAAATTAAATAGGGGGGTGTCTGAGTGGCTCAGTTGGTCAAATGTCCAACTTTTGATTTTGACTCAAGTTGTGATCCCAGGATCGTCAGATTGAGCCCTGTGTTGGGTTCCACTGAGCATGGAGCCTGCTTAAGATTCTCTCTCCTCTCTCTCTCTCTCTCTCTCTCTCTCTCTCTCTCTCTCTCTCTCTCTCTCTCTCTTTCTCTCCTCCCCCAAGAGAAAAAGAACCCCCACAAACGTATGAAAAAATTTAAAAAATTAAATGGAACCAAGAAGAGAGAAGAAACTCTATGGGTTAGGCAATCATAAAACTGCTGCTGTGATTGTAACTGGCAATAATTTAGACAAAGACAAGAGTGGGGAAGAGAATATATATTTCATCTGTAAGTTCTTACAGTTCTCTGGGTTGTATTTGTGACACTTACAGCTATGTTCATAAGAAAAAGATGAATGGTAAAGATGTAGGCCACTGCTTGGCAAGAACTATAACATTAGCAAAAAGCAGAGTCTCTCAATTTCTGTTTTGCTTCTATCTCTTCAATCCATGATAATGGTCCTGAAAACATGAAAGTGTTGAAGGATGATTGAAAGCAAATTAAATCCCAGGCTAGGCAGAGATCCACCCAGGCAACACTAGGACTGATTAAGTGGGCTGCAAGAATTTGCACTTTCAAAATCAGCATTTAGAAACTTAAAAAAAAAATTGACCATAGGGAAGGAGGGGAGAATGATGGTTAGGAGCTTGGTTTTGGTATTAGATGGGCCTCAGAATCCTAGCTATGTCACTTATTAGCTGTCTGACATTGGAATAGGAAACTTTCTCTGGGCTTTATTTCTTTATCTCCAAAATGGAAAAAATCTGTGAATTAATAATGATCATTGAGAGAGGGAGACAGAGAGAGGCTTCATTTTTACTATTTGTTGCAGCAAAGAATCAACTTACCTGAGGGCCATTAAAGCATAATAATTATTCACTTGCCTCTCATGATGACCAAGTAGCCTCAGTTGATAAAGGAATGCCATGCAATAACTGCAGAAGGGATGATAGAATGAGAAAGTCATTGATTTGAAATTTCTAATAAAATTATTGTCCTATTAAAAGGGCAAATGTTGAAAAGGGATCAGTTTTCTTGACATCGAGTCCTTTTTAAAAAAAATGTTTATTTATCTTGAGAGAGTACATGAGTATATGTGTTGGGGAGGGGGGGAGAGAGAGAGAGAGTCTTAAGCAAGCCTCATGCCCAGCAAGGAGCTCAACATGGGCCTCAATACCATGACCTGAGCCCAAATCAAGAGTCAGACTCTTAATCCTCTGAGCCACCTAGGCACCCCAGCATTAATTTCTTTCTGAACTTCAAACTGTGCCATGAGAACAGAGTTCTTAATTTTAAGGCATGGTGTTAAATCAAAGCATCTACAGCAGGTAAACAAAGTGGCAACAATTCTATATGAGAAATGGTCATCAAAGGTGGAGTCAGGTTGGGGAAAAGAAGGCTCTGGAGGGAATGTCTTCAGTCCTACAAGGATTCCTCACACAGCACACAGAGTAAGTTTACTGGTGGCTTCAGAAGGCAGAACAAGAGCCAGATGAAGGATGTCCCAGGGAGTCAGAAAGAAAAGCTCCCATTAGTGTTGGACAAAGGGGAACTGGAGGTAGGGAGAGGCACATGCTGAGTGAAAACAGGAGACCGAGTCACGAACACTGAGGCCTCAGGACTGTATCCTGAAGACTAGGAGGTCAGGGCTTGACAGAGCCAGGCCAGGGCCCACTGGGCTGTGGTTCTGTAGATCTTGACTAGACAGTTGCTCAACTGGCCGTCTCAGGACACTGGCTTGCTGCTCTCACCCTGGTCTGTAGATTGTGCATGGGTTGCTGGCCCTGCTCTCTGCTGAGCTGGGTGGTTAGTCTCTGTCCTGCTGTTGTGAAATCACATGGGCTTGTTGGCCAGGATGGTGGGGCTCTGGGCTGACACCAGATGCAATTTCTCCATCTCTGATTGCTTCTTAGGGAGCATGGTCTGGTGTTGGGAACAGGGAACCTGCCAGTCAGGTGGCACAGCAAATGCAGACTGAAGCCAAAGAGCTCTACGGTTTCGTTGTGGTTATGAAGACTGAGGAGGCAGAGACACATGATGAGCAGTTGTCTAATCTGAGGTCTGAAGCCTGGGCGTGGAGTCAGCTGACCTTTTACTGGGAGGAGGAGTATGGAAGGCAGCACTGGCAGAGGACTTGTGGCCTGGTGGCCCCTCACCTCTTGTCCAGCATCACTGACTGAGACAGTGCTGAACCTGGCAGTGTGTGCACGTGCACGTGTGTGTGCATACATGGGCATACAGGGTGTGCTGTTAAGAAGACCTTCTGTGTTTTTATCTCAGCACTTGCTCCGGTTTTCTGAACAGAGAAATTTGAACAAATACATGGGATCCTGGGCTCGGGGCTGAGATCTGCCGAACTTTCCAGCACCCTGAACTTCCTCCTTACTTGAATTACTCTCCATCTTCATTCCGTTTGGAGGTGTTTTAGCACTATGCATTCCTGCCTTGGGATGAGGCAAAGGAGGCAAGGGTAGACTGAGAGCTGACATCCAGACCATGGAAGAGCCTCCAAACAGATGAGAAAGTCCTGGATCGGAACTCCTTGTGCAGCATCTCCCAAGGTGGCGCCGACCATAGGGCTATCCAGGGTGAGGCCCAGAAGTCAAGTGGGACTTCCAGAACTGCCAAGGAAGCCAGAGCCGGCCTTAGAGAGCTCAAAGGGCCTCAGTGGGGGGCCTCTTGAACTCTGCTTCCCGTCTGAGGCCTTGTGCTTCAGTCTGGGGGATTTTCGTATGAGTCATTCTCAGCTCAGAACACCCGGGCTGTGGTTAATGACTTGACGTTTTATTGGGTGAAAGAATATTGAGCCCCTTGGACTCTTTCTTCAACCTTTTTATTATAGATCAGCTAACCCACCACGTGCTCCCTCCTTTGGGGACGTCAGAAAGGAACCTTTAACACAAATGACTTTAACCTTTGATATCTTCAGGACTCATTTTAATCTTTATCCCTCTTCTTGACTATAATCTGACTGGGCAATTAAGACTCTGTTTTTGTTTGCTTTAATAAACTTTTTTAGTTTAGAATAGTTTTTAGATTTACAGAAAAGTATAGCATACCATGCTCAATATAGTATATTTTTATGCTTTTGTACTTTTATACTTTTTTATGTTCATAGTATATTTTATATAGTATACTTTTTGCAGAACTCCATGTACCCATGGCAGTTTTATTTTTATCTTTTTCAAATGCTTATTTATTTTTGAGAGAGAGAGAGAGGGAAGGAAAGAGAGAGAGGGAGAGAGAAACATGCAATTGAGTGAGGGCAGAGAGAGAGAGAGAGTCAGAATCCAAAGCAGGCTCCAGGCTCCAAGCTGTCAGCACAGAGCCCAGGCTCCAACCCACAAACTGCACGATCATGACCTGAGCCAAAGTTGGATGTTTCACTGACTGAGCCACCCAGGCTCTCCCCCATGACAGTTTTATGTTTTTAACATTTTACATAGTAAAGTTATTACTATTATTAACTAAAGTCCATACTCTATTCAAATTTCATTAGTTTTCATCCAATGTCCTAATTATGTGCTGGTGTGCCATCCAGAACACCACATTACATTTACTTGCCTTGTTTCCTAGGCTCCTGTTGGCTTTTCTTGTTTTTGATGACCTTCACTCTCTCTCTCTTTTTATTGTGATAAAAACCAATCATAACCATGATAAGGTTTGGTGCAGGAATGGCCAAAATGGCCCCAAGTATTGCCAACTATTGTGAGTTTTTAGGAGCAACGGGAGGGAGGGGTAATTTGAATCAGTCTTTTGAGAGGGAGCTCTGGCTACTGTTAAGTTTGGTGTATAAGGTTACTTCAAACTGAGATCTGCCCCATGAGCCAGAGGAAAGGAAGTAGATGGTCACCATTCAGTCTGTACAATGTTCATCCATTGAAAAATGTCTCTCGTTTTTTTGTGCTAATTCAAATTTTTATTTCGCCTATGGTTTACCTTGATGAGCCCATTGGAGTGGGGTTGTGGCACCCAGAT
The DNA here is from genome assembly GCA_004023785.1 of Mungos mungo. Taxonomy (NCBI): domain Eukaryota; kingdom Metazoa; phylum Chordata; class Mammalia; order Carnivora; family Herpestidae; genus Mungos; species Mungos mungo. The sequence continues at coordinate 122,239 of PISW01003105.1, read as the reverse complement.
GTTTTCCTCCTATTCTGAATTCTTACAGAATCTATAACGGTTTGTACTACGTGGTTTTATGTAACTCAGCAGCTCAAACTGTCCTCAGACTATATCAGTTTGGCTGCCCAACCAGACTGAAAGGCCCTTGATGTCAAGGGCCAGGTTTCTGACTTCTTCCAAACCTTTACAATGGTTTTATTATTTTAGAGATTGGGCAAATGGGGAGGAAAGATAAAGTGGCTTGGCGAAGGCTGCACATAAGATCCACCCAAAATGAACATGGCAATAATGAGTAACATTAATTTTCAGTTTGTAGGAGCTGGAGCTGGAGAAGCAAGGGAAGCCTCCCATGTGGTATTTAAGGGAGCACCAAAGAACAGAACAACCAACGTGAATAACATCTTAATGCAGTATTTAAAAATCAACACAAAAATAATCCACAATGAACAAATGTTGCTAGTCTTATGACCCTATGTTTTTGTGCAAAGAAACAGTGGTTTTCAATCAAGCCAGGGAACCCCGGGCCTGTTTAGCACTCCCTCCCCCACCAGATGAATACAAGGGTTGACAATGGCAACAATGGCTTTAGATGGAACCATGTTTTTTGACTGTAGCAGTTTAATTAACTTTTTGTACTTGGTTCAAAACATGTGAGGATATCTTGATAGGTGTGTCCAGTGGCACCATTTTCTTTTTCCTCGAGGCATCTGTAAGTCTTCACGGCAGAGCCATCTACAAAAAGCTTTGGCATATATCATTTCATTCAATGCTCCAGAAAAATCCTGAGAGGATGCTGTTATCCTCATTTTATAGAAAAAAAAAAAAAAAAAAAACGTGGTCTCAGATTAAGTTCCTAACCCAGCAATACTGGGCTGGCCAGTGGTGGGGTTGGGATTCAGACATTTCCTGACCCAGATCCTGACTTGAGCTGCCCTGCAAATTGCCTTCATACATCCATCCCAATCCTCTGCTTTTCCTTCTCAGCTGTGTGCACTTGTGTCCATCTCTGCCGTTTCCCCAGGGCGGTGTGCATGTGTTCTTACGATGTAAGAACCCAGGGCATGTGTGTACATGGATATGTGCGTTGGCTTTTATGAGCATGTGAATACACATATGTGTGTGCACCCATGTGTGTACTTTCAGAGTATGAGAAGACACAGCCCAAAGGGCTTACATCCAAAGAAGGCTTAGGACACTGTGGCCACACAGAGTTCCTGTCAACTGACTTTGCCTCGTGGATCCCATTTGGAGAGCTGGCCCCATCCCTGAGAGTTCAGAGAGGGCTTTGCATCTTTCTCCATCCACAGGAACCACTGCCAGGACCCGTGGCAAGGAAATGACCTGCCTCCCTTCTTACGCTTTAGGGAGAAGTCTCAGGAACTTGGAGATGATGTAGAAAAAGTTGCCAACCAACCCTATGGCTATGGGGAAAAAAGTGTTATTGGGGGAACCCCAATAACTCACCCCAAGAACTCACTTCTTTTCCAAAGTGAGTGCCTGAAAATGTTCACAAATATGTAGCCAGCTTCTGGGACGTGATTGCATGAATGGGGTTTTTCTTGGGATGCATCAGGAATCATTCCATGTACGATAAACATTCTCTGAAATGCCATCTCCTTTCCAAACCCAAGTCCACCATAATAACCAGAGAAATCATTATTACCCAGTCCCTCAATCCTATTCCAATAAAGGGAGGACCACACACTAGCAGCTTTCAGCAGTTTTCCCTGGCCAAATATTGTTCTACCCTGTGTTAGTTTTGACAGGATTAGTCATGGAGTCCTACCATAAAAGTCCTGGGATCCCTGTTGGCTGGACAGCCTGTTAAAATATTGTTTTACTTTCTTGCAGTTTGCAAGCCCATGGAGCCCTGAGAGACATTTTTAGGTATACTGCTTCTTGGCCAGCCTGTTTCAGAGCACAGCAGCCCAGACACAGTCACTGCCACGACCCAGAGACTCTTGAGTGTTTGAAGACACAGTTACAAAGGCAGATAAGAGGCTCCCTCACCATGCAGACAGGCAAGGCACAATCCATGGGTAGGACCTGGCCCTGGGGACTTGGCCTGGGGGTGTTTGTGCCCATGGGCAACAGTAGGCAAGCCAGAAGGTATCGTACTGTGCAAAGCGAGGCTATAAGAAGCCAGCTCCCTAGAGCCGCGGGAAGGTAGTCCAGCAGTTAACGCAGGGCCATCAAATGTGGGCCACATGGTTATTCTGATTGCTCAAAGCCAGGCTCCAAACACAACAATTGACTTCTCCATCAGTCAGGAGTTGCCATATTTGTTTACTTTGGTCATTACCCAGTTATGGGAACCAGAAAGAGGACTTGGTAGGTGGCTGTGCAGCCTGTAGGATCTCTGACCATGTGGGCAGCATATTATCTGATTTGAACTCTATGGTGTCCAGGTTGTTGATGTAGAGATTTTGTTGAATTTGATGAAAAATATTGGTTTTAATCAATCAATATTCATGAATATCCACCTTACCATCTCTGTTTTGTTTTGTTTTGAGTAGGCTCCATGTCCAGCATGGAGCCTGAACTCACTACCTTATGATCAAGACCTGAGCTGGTATCAAAAGTTGGATGCTTAACCGACGGAGCCGCTTGGTGCCCCATCACCATCTCTGTTTTTATTGGAGCGAAGGCTTACTTCTCACTTTTTACACTGGATTTAAAGATCACAAAATAACGAGGCCAACATTCTACAACTTTTGTATCATTTATTTTTTTTTCTAAATAAAACTCTCCTAAGTCTTGTTATGTTCTGTGTTTTCACTTCCAGCCTTTATCATTCGATAGCATTCCTTCACATTGTCTCAAAATACTCTTCTTCTAATGCTGCTCGGTGGTGTCGTCACTCACTTCCTAACTGCCTGTCATGGCTAGCCGGACTGGTCAAGGCGAAGGAGTACAGAAGTCTGCCATAACAGGAAGCAGTCCTGGTGCGCTAACAGACCGACGTGTGAATGGGCACCGCAGGTACACATAAGTGAGTCCCCCCCATGTGCCTCATCCTTACCTATCTCTCTTCCCTACTCTGCTCCAAAGGAGCCTGCTTACAGTTTCCCACACTGGGATGTCTATACCTGGTAGTCACCCTGGAGAACATACTTTTATTGAACAGAATGTGAGGAATCCTACAGTCTATGATCTTAAGATCCATGATGGATTCACTACCCCATATTTTCTCTGAGTCACCTGGTCTATGATGTTGGTTGATCCCATAACCCCTGGGATTGAGCGTATCATTCATCCCAGTGAGTTTGCATTTCTTTATGTATGTCCCGACATATTATCTTTTTATGTCCATTTTGCCTCCTTTTTCTTTGAAGGAAGACTACTCGGGGCAGGAATGCAGTCTTCTGTATCTCCCCACAGCTTCTGAGAGTGTTCTGCAGCTCAAAGTTCCCTGATAAACAGGGTGACTAAAAGCATTTTAATGAACCAGAGTAGAGATCAAGGCTGTGCAAGCAAAGGGTAAGAATCCTCTTAGAATAAGACTGGCATTCATTCCTCAGGTTTCTGTATGTTTATAGAGCAAGACGGATCCTGGCACTTTGGGGAGCTGTGTTCCTGTTACCCGACATCCAGCAGGTCCAGGCGCTGACAGCCATCACTCTGCCATGTTAAACGGGGTGACTGGATCAGAGGAAACATGTGGTGTTTTATGTGGTGGTGGTGGGGCTGTTTCTGTTTTTATTTGTTTTTAACTGGAGTGTGTGTGTTTCAGGACCACACAGCAGTGGTGAGAAGCTTCCACCTGTTTGGAACAAAAATGATGAGCCTGTGTTTCTAGGCCCTTGTTTATATAATGTGCTGTGTAAACAGTGTCAGTAGGGGAAAGGAAGAAGTGGTAAAGTTTGATACAGACAGGACACCCTCTAGTTAACCCTCCAGAGATTGCTCTCTAAGTTTCTTGGTTTTGCCTTTTCATTTGCTTTCCTGAATTGAAGTGGATTTGGAGTCTGTGAACACCTGATGCTACCTGAGCCCTCTGGGTAAGAGAGGGAAGCCTGCATTTCTGAGTTACATGCCCTTTTGGAATGTCTTACTCATGGCATCAAGGATATATGTTAAAAGGTAGGAATTCCCATAACTCCTCTCATTAAAAATACGCAAACAACATGGGGCACCTCGGGGGCTCAATCAGCTGAGCATCTGACTTCGGCTTAGGTCATGATCTCATAGTTCATGGGTTCGAGCCCCATGTCGGGCTCTGGGGTAACAGCTCGGAGCTTGGAACCTGTGTTGGATTCTGTGTCTCCCTCCCTCTCTGCCCTTCCCCCGCTCATACTCTGTCTCTCTCTCAAAAATAAACATTAAAAAAATTTTAAAAATAAGCAAACAGCAAAACGTCTGACTGAACATAAACCCACTTTCTATGCTGCTCACCAGACCAAGGCCAAACTTCACGTTTTATTCAGTTGTCCCAGAGAGAGTTTGCTGGGACTCATTGAGAGTCTGTATTGTGATTCCTCCTCAAAACACCTTTCTACTGGGCTTTCCAAGACCTTCAGAGGGCAGCCCTGAGGATGAATGCTAGAGGTGCTCCTTCAGTCAGGGGAGATCGGGGTCCCGGGTTTTCCTCCTGTAGGGCAATAAGGGCCTAGGGGCTCAGCGGTGGGCCAGACCCCACCCTGGTTCCCTCAGAGAGCGCCTCCTCCTGTGGCCCTCTCTCTTGGACTGTGGGTTCGGGGCCAATCCCACCACCTTACACATGAGAGAATGGAGGGCCTGAGTAGTTAGGGGGAGAGCTGGGGTCAGGACACTGGCCTCCCACCTCTGGGTCTGGTGGCTTTTGTTGTGGTCCATCAAGGTTCTCCAGGCCTGCCCCTGATAGGGCACGCCCCCCTGGTGTGGAGTGGCAGCGACAACCAGGCAAGGCTGGGGCCACGACTCCAGCCGGCTAATCTTTCATGAGAGGTCTGGACAGACTCTTCTGGCCTCCTGAGAGCGTGAGAGCGGCTCAGAGACTTCGGTTACAGAATCAACTTGAACAATTAGAGCGTTGAATGCAGGGAGGCTGATCCTGGGACAGTTCTAACTTCTGTTTTGAGTTGTGTTTAAGGACTAAGCACAGAGAGGATTATCACGTGGTGGGAGAGATGAGCAGAACCAAAAGCCAGGTTTAGCCCCAGAGCTTGGTGTCTGGGGGTCACCGGAGGGGCGTCACATAGGTGTCCTCCGTTTATCTACTCACAACTAGCCAGTTGGTCACTCCTTTTGCAAACTGCCGAGCCATGGTGATTACATCACACACAGTGCAAAGGCCTCAGGCCATTGCTGCGCTGGGCCTGGATGGCAGCCAGCGGCTCTGCGAGGGCCACGTGGATGGATTCCAGAAACAACTAGAGGATGTAGCTGCTTGCTGGGTGCTTTCAGCTTTTGTTGTTTCTTTTCCCCTTTATTTCTTACCTGAACTTATGAATCAGTCCTCTGTTTACTTTGAGTTGGAACCAAAATTACCTCAGAGATCGATGACTCATATTGTTGGCCCCCATGAACAGCACTGAGTGACCCTTATGTAAGGCATTCCCACCATCTGAGGGAAGGGATGATCTGGGTTACTCTTCAGTTACAAACACTCTGTGTGGTTTTGTTGGCAATTTGAAAATAGGTTGTGTTCTGCGGAGCTCAGTGTTCTAGAATCCTGGAGAGGAAGAAAACCAGTTGCTTTCATTCTTGAGGCAAAGAGATTCCCTGAGTGGTAACTAAGCTCTAACTGGACAGAAAGCTGTAATTGCCCCCACCACCCACCACAGGGGGCCACACTCCAGGCGTGTCCCAGACCTGGAGCCTGGACCCCGGGGCCAAGCTCTCATTACTTATTTGCTCCCATTGTATTATTTGTTTTAATCCACTCACACTGCTGTGCTCTGAATGTTTGTGTCACCTCCAAATCCATACGTTGGAATCCTAACCCCTAAGACAAAAGTATTTGGACGTGGGGCCTTTGGAAAGTGCCTAAGTCGCGAGGGTGGAAACTTCATGAATGGGGTTAGTGTTTTATAAAAGAAACTCCACAGAGCTCCCTTGCCCTTCCTCCATGTGAGGATAGTGAGAAGATGCTGTCATGACCCCACCTCACCCCACCACACTGATGCCTTGATCTTGGACTTCCCAGTACATTTCTGGGGTTTATGAGCTCCCCAGTGTGTGGTATGTCGGTATAGTTTTCTGAATGGACTAAGACACACACTTACGGGGGTCACACAGACATTTCCCAAGGAAAGAAGGACCTTGTAATAGGGGTGATCTCTGACTTTCTTCTGGGACTCAGGCCTGGGCATTGCTAATGCAATGTCCCTGACCCAGGCAGTTGGGTGAGGCAGGTAAGCCCCCGTGGGTGCTATTGCAGTCTCCCAGTCCTCGCCCCCGACCCCTTCTTACTCCTGGGATCTCGTATGTGCACCCTAATTTGTTTTTAACTCTCAACAACCAGGTCCAGTAGCCAATATTATCAGTCCTAGTTTGCAGAGGAGGAAACTGAGGCTCAGGGAGGTAAAGTCACTTGATCAAGATTATGATTCTGCAGGGCACCTGGGTGGCTCAGTCGGTTAGGCATTGGCCTCTTGATTTTGGCTCAGGTTGTGATCTCACAGTTGTGAGACACAGCCCCAAAGTTGGGCTCTGTGCTGAGTGTGGAGCCTGCTTGGGATTCTCTCTCCCTTGCTCTCTGCTTCTCCCCTGCTCTCACACACACTCTCTCCTTTGAGGGTGCTCTCTCTCTCTCTCTCTCTCAAAATAAATAAATAAATGCGAAAAAAAAATGAGTATGATTCTGTCAAACAGTTGGTCTGAGACTTCAATCTTCTTGCTCTAAAGTTCATTACCTCCCACAGAGGCCCACCATATCTGCTGTTTATTGTTTTAAACGGTCAGGAACTTAGCCAGGCTGCTGGGGCAGTGTTGCTGTGGGAGACAGCCTACTCTTTACAGAGGGCTCAAGGGCAAGAGGGAGGCGGCTGAGCCCACCCTGTTTGGAGGAACAACCTTAGCCAGAGCGATCCAGTGCCTAGAATCAGCAGAGGCTGCTCGGACCACCCCCAGGGGCAGGGGGCTAAAGAAAGAACACGAGGGAGAAAAGGCATCCTAACCAAGTAATTTGTCAAGTGTTCCGTGACTGGGTGGGGAGGGGCCAACTTTGAGATGGTAAGTAGTTGATCCAAAGCCCCCATGGGGCTGCTAATGAAGACCCTCAGACCCTTCCTTCATGTAGACATAGCGGCTTGGATACTCACACACATACACACACACACTTACACAGGCACGCACACCGTTTTGTTTCGTTTGGCTGTGTTTTGCTTTTGCTGCCAACAGGAATTCATTCTTCCATTAAATAAGGCTATATATAGCATGCTGAACTGTCTACCTACAGCTGCAACTCTGCCTCAGATGCTAATTTTTATGAATTGTGTTTCTTATACCCAAACTGAGAAGACTCTGAAAACTTCTCTCAAGGAAAATACTTTTAAAGCTTTGAAAAATAATTTCAAGTTCATCTTGAACTTCATTATCTTTTATAATCCTTATCACAGTTGCAGGGAATTAGTCATGTAATTATTTGTTTGATGTCTGCATCTTCCCTAGACTGTAAGCTTCATAAAGACTGGGACCAAGCCCGTCATTCCTTCATTTAGCAGATACTTACCCAGAGCCTTCGTGCATCAGATACTGTTCTACGTGTTGGAGATGCAAGAACGAGCGAAATGCCAGGGAGTCGTGAAACTTCTCAGATAATTCTGAGTCCCTGGACCTGGGAATCCCTGGCATACAGCAGGCATTTAATGGATACTTACTGGATAAGAGATAAACATGCTTCTGGTATATTCTCCCTGCCCAGCATCTTCCCCTAATAAGAGATTTGGGTCCTCCCTCTGTCCTCCTGGGCAAGCCTCCACTAGTCAGTGCCCCGTGCACTGTCCTCTGGGCACAGAGGTCTATGCCTGGAGGCTGGGGTCAGCATCACCCTGCCCGCCCCAAGCATTGGCTGAGGACGGACAGGGAATAGGGACCCGACAGTTCCAGCAGAATGAGAGGAGGGTTGGCCCACTTTTCTTGTCTGTGAAGCTCCCAACTGTGCCCAGGGCTTTGTGGGGAGTTGGGGGGGGGCACCCTGGCTTGCCGCCCTGACCCCTGCTCTGTGCTGCATTATTTGCAGGACAGTGACGTCTATCATCGGGATGGGTGAGTCATCAAACAAAGCTGCTGTGAGCTGGCTGGAGAAAGAGGTGCCAGAGAGATTCAAAGTCCCATGGGCTCAGCCTAGGGGACTGAGGTCAGTTTGTTCATTGCTCTGGAAGACAAAGGGCTGGGGCGCACACTGGTCTCCTCCTCCCTCGTCCTGGGGCTCTGGGCGGGTCCATCAACCCCCTGCCCCCTCTCCACCCCACCTCTGTAGGGGTAGTGAAGAGAACTCGAGCATTAATGAGGGAGAGATGCGTGCGCCAACGTGAAAGCCGCCACTGCCCCAACAAACGTGGGATCTTGGGCAGTGTCTCCAATCCTCCAAACCTCAGTTTTCTTATCTGGAAATGGGTGTAATGATATCTACCCCCAAGAAGTTGTGGGGAGATTAGAACTGTTGTCTGTACAGCATGGACACTTAATAAATGGTGGATGTCATTTCCCAGGGTTCCTAGTTGGAATCCGATCATGATCACAATATCTATCCATCCCTCCCTGCACGTCCTGACTGGGAAGACAGAGGACTAAGCCTCCCAGATGCTCCCTGTTTGGGAGAAGGAGGCACAGCATGTTTTATCTGGTCCTGCTGGTGTTGGGGTCAGAATTGCAACCTGCAGATCAGCTCGAGCCTGAAATCTGTCTCCTGAGAGCAGCCAGCCCCTCCATGGCCTGTGTCCATTCTCGTCCCTTCTCCACGTTCCTTGCGCTTAACTGCACTCCCTGAATTTCCTTCCCTGCCCTTGGGAAAGTCTCCAGATCTTTCCGCATGTTCCTCTTGGGTGCTCCCCTTCTTCCCTCTCGGCTCAGGGGAAGGGAGGTCCCGTCTTCACACACTGAAGCCCTTCTTTCCTCACCTCCTGCTGTAGGCCAGCCAGCTCCCCTGCCTCCCTCTTGTTTCTTCCAAACCGTCCTTTCTGTGCGCAGCTCTGCCCTCCCAGGGTCCTTGGCCTGCAGCGCTTCCTAAGGTGGGGAGTAAACCCCCAGCTACTTATCAAAAGGCGAATCCTCAGGCTGCTTTCCCACCCGTTCCGATGGGATGGGGGCCTGGGAGTCTGGGTAATGTTCGGAAAATTCTCTCCTTCGAAAACATTTTCTTGGGGCACCAGTGTGGCTCAGTTGGTTGAGTGTCAGACTCTTGAGTTCAGCTTAGATCGTGATTCCAGGGTCAGGAGATGGAGCCACACTTGGCGTGGAGCCTGCTTAAGGTTCTCTCTCCTTGTGCCTGTCTCCCCTGCTTATGCACTCTTTAAAAAATAAAAAAAAAAACCTAGCCTTTTCTTTATAATTGTTAAGATCACAGAAGTGACAGAGCACTACAACTCTCCATTCTCACACATGTTTGCACATGTGAAGAGAAACTCATACTGTGGATTTAAATTTTTTTTAATGTTTATTTGCTTTTGAGAGGGACAGAGACAGAGTGCGAGTGGGGGAGGGGCAGAAAGAGAGGGAGACACAGATTCCAAAACAGGCTCCAGGCTGTACACTGTCCGCACAGAGTCCAATGTGAACTGTCTGCACAGAACCGAACTCATGGACCACGAGATCATGACCTGAGCCAAAGTCCGACGCTTAACCAACTGAGCCACCGGGTGCCCCCGTACTGTGGATTTTTAACAAATGGGATTGTGCTGTATAAATTACCCTGCAAATTGCTTTCCTCTCGTTTGCACACATCATGGACATCCCTTCAGGTCACTATGTGTGCAACTTCATTCTCTTTAGAATCATATAATATTTGGTAGCGGAGATGGACATCCTTGCAAAACCATCCCTATGAGCTTTAGGCAGCAGGCTGTTTCTGGTCTGTGTTTGCTGCTTTGCTGCCTTAGAGATGCTATATTTAACATCCTGTGTATAGTCTTACTTACCAGTGCTTTCATTTTTGTAGAATAGCTCAGAGAAATGAGGTGGCTCTGTGAAGAGATACATGTAATTTTAAAAACAGATACTGTTTCGTGACTTTCCCAAATTGGAGCAACCCCCAAAGCCGGGCAAGGTACCCCACTGGCTATTTTGTGTATTCCTGAAAGCGGTAGCTGTTATTAGCTTTCATTGTTTTATTTAGTCATTTATTTGTTTAAGAGTGAGAGAGAGCGAGGGAGTGTGTGTGCACGTAAGCAGGGGCGGGGAAGAGAGAGAGAGGGAGGGAGAGAACCCCAATCTTCTGCTGTCAGCACAGAGCCCAACTTGGGCAATCACGACCTGAGCTGAAATCAGACACTTCATCCAATGAAACACCGAGGAGGTCCCAATTTTCAATGTTTGTCAACCACATGAAAAGGGGATATAGTTGCATGTCACTCTATTTTACGTTGTCCTGAGTATCACTGAAACTGAGCATCTTCTATGAATACTGACTTTTGAAATTTCTTCCTGTGGGAAGTCTATTTATTTCCTTTCACTTCTTTCTCTTTTTTAATGTTTATTTTTGAGAGAGAGAAACATATGCAAAGCGTGAGCAGGGGAAGGGCAGAGAGAAAGAGAGAGAGAGAGAGAGAGAGAGAGAGAGAGAGAGAGAGAGAATCCAAAGCAGTCTCCAGCCTCTGCACTGTCTGCACAGAGCCTGACATGGGGCTTGAACCCATAAACTGTGAGATCATGACCTGAGCCAAAGTCAGACGCTTAACCAACTGAGCCACCCAGGTGTCCCTCCTTTCTCTACTTTCTTAATGAGCTTGTCCTTTTCCTATAAATTTGTGGAAGTTCTTTGAATAGTAGGCATATTAAACCTTTATCTACTGTATTTATTGAAAGTATCTTTTCCCAGATTTTTTTTTTTACTATTATCTGAGTTTACTTTTTCTAACATACAAAAACCTGTTATTCTTATTTAATCAGATTTGTCTGGTCTTTTCTTTAAGGCTTCTAGGTCTCACGTCTGGCTTAGAAAGAGCACCCACACTGTAAGATTATGCAGAGACTCTCCTCAATTAAAAAATTTTATTACTTGTATTTGATTTTTGATATTTGTTTTAAAATATCTTTGGAATTTATCCCTTTGGACTTTATTTCTGGGCATAGCATGAGGCAGAAGTTTAGCTATTTTTTCTTCTAGATAAAGAGCTAATTATGCCAGCACCATTTATTATTAAAGCAGTTATTTTCTCCCTAAATTGAAACATCACCTTAGTTATATGTTAAGTGCTTGATGTCTCTTGAATTGATTTCTGGGCTCTAATCTCTCCCGTCAGCCCCTCAACTATCTGTGCCAGGAGCAAGCTTCGTTAAATTACAGGAGCGTTGGGGTCATTTTACTATCTGGTCAACAAGCAGAGAGTCTCCCTCTTTTGTGGGCAGCTCTGGTGAATCTCATTTACTGATGGTGTGATTTGGGGCAAGATGGGTTCATTGCTTTATCTGGAAGATTCAAGACCCAAACTCTGGCTTCCTCACAGCTCGGCTGTAGGATGTCATGGGCATGTCCCTTCCCTTCCACCTCGCTTGGGCACCTAGCATTTCACCCTGGGGTCAGCACTGCCTTTCTGGAAATCCCGAGCTGTGCCTGTCCCCTTATCAATTGCTCATTTCTCTGCAATAACCCTTCTTCCTTTCTTTTAATGTTTATTTTTCTCGCACGCGCGCGCGCGCGCGCACACACACACACACACACACACACACACACTGTGAGTGGAGAAGTACAGAGAGAGAAGGAGACACAGAATCTGAAGCAGGCTCCAGTCTCCGAGCTGTCAGCACAGAGCCTGATGCTGTCTTGAACCCACCCACTGCGAGATCATGACCTGAGCCCAAATTGAAGAGTCGGACACTTAACCAACTGAGCCACCCAGGTGCCCCTCAACAGACAACTAGAACTGGCAGAAAGGCAATTAATAAAGTGAAAGGCAGAACTGAAACCACGGCGCCTATTAAGGAATAACAGATAACCAGTGGAGATTAGCAAGGGCATGGTGCTATGAACAACGCCGTCTATTAATAGCGGTGGCCACTGACTGAGTGTATGATCGCTGGGTCCTCTGCTAAAAGTGAAAAGAGCATTATTTCATTTAATCCTCTCCACAGGCCAGGGGGTGAGCTGGTTATGGCTCAAGTTTATCAGGAAGATCGTTCCTGGCGTGAACCCACCCACGCTGGTCTTGAAGCTGGTCCTCATGATGGGGCGCCGGCTGTGCCCTCCTAGCACCAGTGCGTTTCCCATGGTGGGAGGCTGCCTTTCTAGAAAGCTGGAGAAGCAGGCTTCAGTCTATGTGGAGACAATGCCTGTGTGGAAGAAGAGAATATTTTTCCCACTGCCCCAAAATTGGCAACACGGGAGCGGGGACTTGACTCGGCAGCACCGCCCATCTGCTTCCTCTGCATCGCCTTTTCAGACGGTGCCTCCTGGGCTCTCCCGGGAGTGAGAAACCCGCCTTTACAGAGTCCTACAATTCCTAAGGGCTTTCCCCTCAGCTGTACAAAGCCAGGGCGGCCGAAGCTTTGAAATGACCAGGTCACCGCCCGCAGGGGCTTAATTATGTTTTTTAGACAAGAAACCCCTTTCTTCTGAATATTTCCATTTTCTCCTGTTACTTTTAGACTCTTGAGGTGCCCATTTACTGGAAAACATATGAAAGCTCTTAGTCCTTGCTGTTACAGATACAGATACTCTTATTTTTGTAAAACTGCACATTCTTGGGAAAGGCATCTTGTTTCTGGCTTTTATGTTAGCTGGCTCGGGCTCTGGGTATATTTGGGAAAGCCCGGACAGCTGGCTCTTTCTACCAGACGCAAGGTGGCCTTGTTTACCTGGGTGGCAGGAATGGGGACGAGGGGGCGGAAGTGAACACACGGAGACAGGATTTGGATAACAGCTGGCTCGCTTTTACAGAAGGTCTTCAGACACTTGTGCTCCACGTGAAGCCTACCTGTGGCCTCCGTCCCTCCAGGCTGACCCACCAGTTGCAATTTCCTTCTTGGGGGATCTATTGTCCTTCTTTGTAATTATCTTAAAAGCTCACCATTTCATCTTGTCCAATCACCACAGCCTTTTAAAGGTATAGCCTCTGCCAAGAACTCAGCGGTGGACACTGAGCAGTAGTATGGTTCATTTAGCTGGCAAAAATGCGTTCCTGCCATTTTACTGTTTATAGGTATTTTGTAAATAGGAATTGTTTAAATGCTGCAGAGAAACTGTCTATCCAAGTGAACTGTCCTGGGAATCTTTTTGAAAGGCAAAGAAATCTTTTTTCATGTTGAAGACATGAATTGAGGGCCTCCTGGGTGGCTCAGTCGGTTAAGCATCCGACTTTGGCTCAGGTCATGATCTCACGGTTTGTGAGTTTGAGCCCTGTGTCAGGCTCTGTGCTGACACCTCAGAACCTGATTCAGATTCTGTGTCTCCCCTTCTCTCTGCCCCTCCCATACTCATTCTCTGCCTCTCTTTCTGTTTCTCAATAATAAATAAATATTAAAAAGAAGGAAAAAATGAAAACATGAATTGATCTGTCTCAGACTGTGGGTATATGAGGCTTTCTAAGAATGGCCTAGTGTGCATGTGGGGAGAATTACAGGCACAATGCGAGTTGACACCCGGCTGGCGGTCTCTGCTTCTTCCTGCATTTTGCAGTAAAAGATGTCTCCTCTCCACCCGGGTGGCAAGGATTTGAATGTGAAGAATAAAATTTGCCATGACATCAAATACACAATTGTGACAGCCCCCTGCTAATTTAAAAGATTTCATGTTAGGCTTTTAAGTCCTTTCCGGGGTTCTTTTTATTCTCTTAGACAAGGAGTGCTGCTCTCGACTCAATTAATCTGGAGGCAAATTTAAAGATAAAGTTTTCCTACCAGGATGTCAGCTGTGTGAGGACAACATGGGCTCTGGGGCTCGATGACATTTGATACCATTTACATGGTAATCATGTGTCTCCAAGAGGTGCTATTAAACCAAAGTGGATTAAAGATAACTCCATATTTTATAACTCTTTCCTCATCTTGGCATTTTTATACTTTGCTTCATCACGAGGAGAGCCGCACTCTTCTCAGCAATTGTTAAAGTGATAATGAATCAAATCCTAAAGCTGCATTTTTATATCATTCCCCTCTTTGCCATGTTCAGACTTGACAACCCAAGATGGCGCTGGAGACTCCGGCATCAGCTTGAGCCTTATCCACTTGTGTGTGACCGATGGACCTCCTCACGGAGCAGGGTGGGTGAGGCAGCCTTGTGCGCACAACCTCCCACACCCCTCCCTGCACACAGGAATGCAGACCAACACTCACACCCAAGCCCACCCACACACACACTTACACACGGCCTCCCCACCCTCAACAGGAACACAAACCAATATACATTCTCCAACACGCACTCATACGCACACACACCTCTCAACACACACACCTTTCAACAGACCCTCACATACACCTACCCCAATGCACAGGCATACAGACCAACACACATTTGTACACAGCCCCCACTGCATACACACACAGTCTCACAGACCAAAACACATTCCCCAACACATACTCTTGCTCACATGCACCTCCCAACACACACACCCAACACATAGATGCACAGACCAAACACTCCCCCCCGTACATACTGGAAGCACTGTCGGAAGGCTTACCCAGACTACCTGGAGTATGTCCTTGGCTGGGGCCATGAGTAGTGTTAAGTCAGTTAGGTGAAAAGACTGGAAGACTGAGGTGTCTAAAGCTCTGATGGTCTACAGCCTACGTAATTAAACCCAAACCTAAGCCTGGGGATGTCTCGAAGCTTCAAAACTGCAAGCTAAAGACAACCAATCACAGGGGCACCTGGGTGGCTCAGTCCTTAAGCGTCTGACTTCAGCTCAGGGCATGATCTCACAATTTGTGAGTTTGAGCCCCGTGTCAGGCTCTGTGCTTCGGATTCTGTGTCTCCCTCTCTCTCTCTGCCCCTCCCCTACTCATGCTCATGCTCTGTCTCTCCCTCAGAAATAAAATAAACATTAAAAATTTGCATAAAAAAGACAACCAATCAGGACAGCTACCTAGGCTTTAAATCATAGCCATTCAGATAAACTCCTTTGCTTCTGAAACTTCTCTTCGTAAGTCTTTCCCTTAATTCCTGTCGGTTTAGTGCTCCTGGCCACTTCTGCTTTGGTGATCTGAGGTAAACCAATTTTTCAGTTAAATAAAAATTTTAATATGCTTCAGTTTATCTTTTTATGATAGAGATGAACTAAATGCAAGGCCCAGTCCTGGTGGGGTCAGGCCAACCCTGCCAGGTCATTGGCTGGGTCAAGAATGGTTCTAGGACAAGGGTGTTCAAATTTTTTGCTCATATGCTTTTTAATACTCCTTCCCCATAAGATCTTGTGGTCTTTATATATTTTTGAGTTGCCATCTAAAATGCTTCATATACATTTAAATAACCACTAAGAAGAATGTTTAACATAACATTTTATTTTATTATTTTTTTAAAGTTTTTAAATTTATTTTTGAGAGACAGACAGAGACAGTGAGAGCAGGGGAGGGTCAGAGAGAGACAGAGATACAGAATCCGAAGCAGGCTCCAGGCTCCGAGCTGTCAGCACAGAGCGTGATGTGGGGCTTGAACCCATGAACCATGAGATCATGACTTGAGCCAAAACTGGATGCTTAACCGACTGAGCCACCCAGGCACCCCTATAGTCACATTTTAAAATAAAACTGCTATATCATTTTTTAAAAAGGACTCCAGTGCAATCGTAATAATTTGATAATTACCAACATCCACTCTCATGGGTACATCACACATTTACCTCAATAGCTGGAAATTTCACATTGTTCCCTTTTCTCTTTGAATAGCTATTTCCTAGTCATTCTTAGCAATCCTAATTTAATCCTAATCCTACAATTCTAATCTAATTATAAAATTATCGTGTTTTGTTGACCATCCATCTTAATTCTCTGCCGAATAGATGTAAATTGAAATCTAAATGTTTTAACATCCTCATGACCTCAAAGCCGTATTTATTTAACTTTTTTTCTTTTCTGGATTGCATTCTCATTATGATAGATCAAAACAATAATATAGCACACCTTTCGATAAAAGATGAAACTAAAATTTGATTAAAAATACTTCTTTTGCAGTGCCTAGTGGCTCAATTTGCTAAGCATCTGACTCTTGATTTTGGCTCAGATCATGGTCTCAGGGTGGTCATACTGAGCCCCGCATCAGGCTCTGCACTGGACGTGAAGCCTGCTTGGGGTTCGTTCCCCTTCTCCCTTTACTCCTCTCCCCTCCAAAAATATTTATGTATATATATATATTTTTTTCTTAATGAACTATTAAGAATGTTTAGATCTAAACATTTATTAGGACAGATAGATGGTTCCTAAGTTAGAATGAGACACAGTTCCACATAAATTCTTTCCTCTTTGTCCTCTTTATACAGGTGAAAAGTAAGAAACATTGATCAAATAAATGGATGGGAATGAACTGAGTTGCAAATTTCCCAATTCTTTGAATTCTTTCTGAGTTACATGCCAATGATGAAGTAATAATCTGACACATCAAAAAATTTTAATGGTCTATGAGCATATAGGATAAGATCCTTTTTCATCTGTGTAGGGAAAAAAAGAATTGCATGCTCTGCCCCTCCCCCAGCCTTGCAAAAGTGTTAGCCACTCACCTGTCACAGACATTCCCTTAAATGGTCTCTGAGGTGACGGGGAAGTTTATGTCCTTCGGAAACACAGTACCAAAACAAGATGGTGGAAGGGCGGCTCTGGGTGGGGTGGTGAGAAAGGATACCCCTCCCCCACCTTTACAGGCACATTCTCAGGCAGATCAATGTTAGGGAAGAGCACTTATGGAAATTGAGGATCTGAAAATAGATTACCTTAAGATGATTACGTGTCCATGCAGTTCTCGGAAAGTCTTCCATTTCCTCTAGGAATATGCATATTGCTGTGCAAAGATTGCTCCCATAGGTTTTCTATTTGAAGTGGGTGGGGATTAGTCAGAAAATAAGACATAAATCTCTAAAATTGTTAATATACACATTATCCCACCTTGACCTGGTGTGCTGTTTAAAGCAATAAAAATAATAGCTATAATCTATTTAGCATATATATGGCTGGCAGATTCTCTCTGAGCATGTGTATCTCATTCTGAAATATTTAGTCTTTTGCTGAGTGTGAAATGAATCCAGAGCTTGAGTTGTCTGATGAACTGGTAGGAGCCCTGAGCCAGTGAAATCTGCGTATTAACATTGATGTGACATTATTTATCCCCACAGACCAGTGAGGCCTGAGAACATTTGAATCACATTCACAACAGCCCTGCAAGAGGATGTTATGACTTCCTTTTTTTAAGATAAAAAAGCAGAAGCTCAGAGAAGTCAAGTTACTTGCCCATAAGCACACAGCAAGTAAGTACTAGATTTGGCATTGGGCTTCTAACGTCATAGAAGACAATCGTAGACAATTGTAGAAGACCCTCTGAGTGGTTGAGTCCGGGGCTCACTGTTCAGAAGACTGCTTCACCCTGATTTGTCCACAACAACTCCTACTGCAGCCAAGCAAAGAGCTCACAAGCATGTCAGGGAGTTCTGAGTTTCAGTTTTACAACCCGGGAAAGACAGAACTGCAAAACAACTGGTCTGAGGTCACCTCCTGACGATCACAAGAGCAGTGGTATATAAAGTACTCACTGTACTTACACATTTTAGGAGTCATACGACATGAATCTAGTCACACTGCTAACATTCAAACCCCAGACGCACCATTAACAGACTCTGTGACTTTGGATAAAGTATGTAACTTTTCTGTGTCTCAGTTTTCTTATTTTGAAACATAGACATAATGATAGTACTGGCTTCATAAGATTATTATGGAAATTAAAATGCATGGAAGATTGCCAGGATGACACATAGAAAGTCTCAACAAATATAAGCAACTGTTAAGAAAAATGTTGGAAGACCTTAAAAATTTACTTTTTTAAAATTGCAGTAAAATATACATTTGAAATTTACTACTTTAGCTGTGTTTAAGTGTACAGTTCAGTGGCATTAAGTACATTCACATTGCTGTGTATCCCTCGCCACCATCCATCGCCAGAACGTCTTCATCTTTCCAGACTGGATCTCCGTCCCCATGAAATGATAGCTCCCCATTCCCTCCTCCCCTGAGCCCCTGGCAACTACCATTCTACGTTCTGTTTCTGTGACTTTGCCTATTCAGTATTTGTGCTTCTGTGGCTGGCTTATTACCCTCCGCATAACGTCTTTAAATTAAGGTTCATCTATGTCATAAGATGTGTCAGAATTTTCTCTCTTTTTAAGGACAAAGAATATTCCACTATGCATATATATTATATATATTTTTTGTCCATTCATCCATCAGAGGGCATTTGAGTTGTTTCCACCTCTTGGGTATTGTGAATAACACTGTGAACCCATGCTGTGAACGTGGGTGTACAAATATCTGTTCAAACCCCTGCTTTGGATTTTTTCAGATATATGCCCATAAATGGAATTGTGTGGATCACATGATAATTCAGTTTTTAATTTTCCATTGAACGATCATATTATTTTCCATAGAAGCTATATCATTTTACATTCCCATCGACAAAGCACAAGTGTTTCAATTTTTCCATATCTTTACCAATATTTGTTTGGGTTTTGGTTTTGGTTTATGAAAATCACTATGATGGGTGTAAAATTGTATTGCATCATGGTTTTTGATTTGTATTTACCTAATGATTATTGATGTTGAGCATCTTTTCATGTGTTTGTTGGTCATTTGTATTTCTTCTTTGACCCATTATTTAGGAGTGTGTTGTTTAATTTACATAAATTTGTGAATTTCCAGTTTTCTTTCTGTTATTAATTTATTTTTAAAAAATTTTTAATGTTTATTTATTTTTGAGAGAGACAGAGTGTGAGTGAGGGAGAGGCAGAGAGAGACAGCCACAGAGTCTGAAACAGGCTCCAGGCTCGGAGCTGTCAGCACAGAGCATGACATGAGGCATGAACCCACGAATCATGAGATCATGACCTGAATTGAAATTGGACACTTAACTGACTGAAGCAGCCAGGTGCCCCTCTGTTATTAATTTCTAATTACATCCCAGTATTGCCTAGAATATTCTTTGAATGATATTTATATTTTTAAATCTATTGGGAATTAATTTGCAGCCTAACATATGGCGAATCCTACAGAATATCGCATAAGCACGTGATTAAGAATGTGTATTCTCTCGTTGCGGAGTGTTCTGTACATGTCCATTAGATCTAGTTGGCTTATTGTGTTGTTCAAGCCCTCTATTCTATTTCCTTACTTGTCTTCTGTCTTGGGTGTTCTATCCAGTATTGCACATAGGATATTATTGTAGAGCTATTTCTCCTTTCAGTTCTGTCAATTTTTGCTTCATATGTTTTGATGGTTTGTTATTAAATGC
Source organism: Mungos mungo (assembly GCA_004023785.1). Classification (NCBI taxonomy): domain Eukaryota; kingdom Metazoa; phylum Chordata; class Mammalia; order Carnivora; family Herpestidae; genus Mungos; species Mungos mungo. The sequence goes on along the minus strand of PISW01003105.1, from coordinate 102,699 downwards.
ATTAATGTTTATAGTTGTAATATCTTCTGGCTGTGCTAAACCTTTCTTTAATATATGATATCCTTCTGGGGTGTCTGGATGGCTCAATTAGTTAAGCATCCTGCTCTTGATTTCAGCACAAGTCATGATCTCACTGTTTGTGGGATCGAGCCCCACATCAGGTGCTGCACTGACAGCACAGAAGCCTGCCTGGGATTTTATCTCTCTTCCTCTCTCTCTCTACCCCTACCTCTCCTTCTCTCTCTCTCTCAAAATAAATATATAAACTTAAATATATATATACATATACATATATATATGAGCTGCCTTTCTCTATTTCTCATAACCTTGTTTGATTTACAGTCTATTTTGTCTGACGTTAATATAGCCCATTCCTGCTCTCTTTTATTTTCTATTTCCATAGAATATCTTTTCCCATGCTTTCACTTTCAACCTATTTGCATATCTGAATATAAAGTGAGTCTCTTATAGATCACATATAGTGGGGTCATGTGTTTTCAATCCATTCTAAAAATCCAACTAATCTCATCTTTTGATGGGAGAGTTTAATCCATTTATACCTAAAGTAATTACTGATAAGCAGAAACTTCTGTCATTTTGCTATTTGTTTTCTATAAACTTCATGGCTTATTTGTCCCTCATTTCTTGCATTACTGTCTTATTTTTGTGTTTAGTAATTTTTTATATTAAAGCATTTTAATTCCCTTCTCATTTCCTTCTGTGTATATTTATAACTATTTTTTTTGTGTGCCTGTGGCTACCACGGTGATTGCATTTAACATCTTGAAATTATAACACTTTAATTTTAATTTATACCAGCTTAACTCAATAACATAATAAAAAACTCTGCTCCTATATAGCTCTGACTCTATTTCAGTTGTCGATGTCACAAAATTGCATCTTCATACATTTTATGCATTTCTGTCCAATAAACAGACCAACCATTGTCTTTTTATGCATAGTCTCTTAAGTCATGTAGAAAACAAAAGTGGAGTTACAAACCAAAGTTACAGAAATCGTAGCTTTTATAATTGTCCATGTATTTGCTTTTATCCAAGATCTTAATTTCTCTATACAGCCTTGAGAACATCTAGTGTCCTTCAGCCTGCAGAACTCCTTTATTCATTTTCTTTTTTTTTTTTTTTTTTTGAGGGCATGTCTAGAGGTCATGAATTCTCTCAGCTTTAAGTTATCTGGGAGTATCTTAACTCCTCTAATTTTTTGGAGGACAGTTTTGCTGAATATAGAATTCTTAGTTGACAGTGTTTCTTTCCTTCCACACTCACTGTCTTCTGGCCTCCAGGATTTCTGATGAGAAATCTGCTGATAGCATTCCTGGGGATCCTTTGGATGTGATGAGTTGCTTCTCTCTTGCTGATTTCAAGAGCTTCTCTTTGTCTTTTGCTTTTGAAAGTCTGATTGAAAATGTACCTTCATGTGGGTCTCTTTTAGTTTATCTTATTTGGGGTTTATTGTGCTTCTTGGATGTTTATATTCATATTTTTAATCAAATTTTGGATGTCTTTTTATTTTTCAAATAAACCCTCTGCCTCTCTTTTCTCTTTGCTTTTTGGGACTACCACAGTGTGTATGTTCATCAGCTTGATGGTGTCCCATAAGTCCCTAGGCTCTGTTCACTTTCTTTAATCTTTTATTTTTGTCTCTCGGATTTAGTAACTTCAACTGTCCTATCTTCAAGTTCATTGATTCTCTTATTCTGCCAAATCTGCTCCTGAATCACTCTAGTACATTTTTTATTTTAGTTATTGTAGTTCTCAGTTCCAAGATCTCATTTTAGTTTCTTTTCAATGTTTTCTATCTATTGATATTTCATTTTGTTTACATGTCATAGGTATGACTTTGTCCATGTGTCCTCTTGGCTCTTCAAGTATTTCAAAGACCATTTTTAGAGTTTTTGTCCAGTAAATCCACCATCTGATCTTTCTCAGGGACAGTTTCTGTTCATTTTTTCCCCTTTGAATGGTTCATGCTTTTCTGTTTTTTGTTTGCCTTATGATTTATTGTTGTTGCTGTTGTTGAAAATGGGAAACTTGAGTCTTACAGTGTGGTCATTCTGAAGACTCAGTTCTTCCCCTTTCCCATGCTTTGCTGGTTGTTGTTGTTGGAGGGTGTCTCTTTGCCATGGATATAAGCCTCAGGTATAAACCTCAGGTCTTCTCAGGTTTTCTGAGTTTATGTTTTGCCTGTTATATGTTGTTGCTTTGAATATCCTGGTCCTTAAATGTCTGTCTCTCAAAAGGGAGAAAAAGGGAAAAATGAAAGCAAAATGGTACTCCAGCCCTTTAAACCCCCAGGAAGTCAACTCAGCAAGAGAAGGAGGCGCTTGCAACAATGGTTGCCCACCTATATGTCTGAATCTCCACAGTCAGAAGTAGCAATCAGTGATCAGAGCACAGATTCCTGTTACTTGGAGAAAAAGGTCCTTAATGTCCAATATGGCTCTCATGAGCTATGTGTGAGCTGCTCCTGGAATGTGGACAGAGATGCTTGTGATGGGGCTGGAGGTTGGAGGATGAGTAGCTGCTACTAAGAGCTGGAATTGACTGAAATGAATTATGGTTTCCCGTCCAAGCCTTCCCCTGGAAGTTGCAAACCTTTAGTAGTCTCTTGATATGGACTGGATTATGTTCTCCAAAGATGCATATGTTGAAGTCCTATCCCTCTTTTTCATTGTCTTTGGAAGTAAGGTCTTGAGGGAAGTAATTAAGGTTAAAAGAGGTTTAAAAGTGTGTGGCCCTAATCCAAAGGTACTGGTGTCTCTCTAGCAAGAGAAAGAGATACCAAAACACTCTTTCTCTTTTTCTCTCTTTTCCCACCATCCCTCTCTGCAAGCATAGAGGAGGCCATGTGATAACACAGCAAGAAGAAAGCCGTCTACTTACTAGGAAGAGAAGTCTCACCAGAAACCAAATATAATGTCACCTGGATTTGGGGCTTCTAGTTCCTATAACTGTGAGAAAATAATGTTCTGTTGTTTAAACCACCAAATCTGTGGTATTCTGTTATGGCAACTCAAACTGATTAATAGGTCTCCAGAGTTCCAAAACAGTTACGTCAGACAGATTCTGCTAGAGCAAGTTTTGTGTAGGTGGGGAGATAGAGTCCTGGTGCTTCCTTCTCCACCACCTTGCCTCTAGTTCTCTATCTAGAGAAGACTTTTCGATGGAACAGAAAAGTTGCTGTTTGTCTTCAGTGAGAAACTATATGTTATATGGGACACGGCCTTGTGAGTTTTCCACTTCTATGTAGTTTGCACTTTTCACTGCCTTTGCACTATTTTATGACTCAGTAAAGTAAATAATTCTTGTTGCTACACATGCAAATAACTTCTGTCTAGTGAAGAGAAAACCTGATTTCCCTTACCACCCCGATCTCCCTCTCTATCTTCTAGGATTACTGTATGTATATCTCAAGATATTTTCCTCCACAAAAATGATATTCATTCATTATAAATCAAGCTTAACATTCACTGTGCTTTTTGAAAATAAGTTTAATCATTCTTCTTAAAAAATATTTTATCTAAAAGAGTTTTTTGAAAGGCTTTACTTTCTTTGTTTTGTATGCAGAGGAAAACCCCGTTTCTGTTTCAGATTCGTATCATTAAGAGCTCTCATCAGACCTATATTTAAAAATCACAAGTAACAAGTTAACAAGAGTCATTAAGTCTTTGACATGTGCAGATAGTTTTTGTTAGTTCTAATTCTTGTCAGGTTTTGTGATAAAGCACAGACCAGAGATTATGTCTACAACAAAGACCATCTCAGTGACTCATGGAAAAGAAGCGTACCAGGTAGTTCAAACTACTGACACTTCAAAGACTGGACTCTTGGGTACAGGCTTTTGAGCTGACATCACCTGAACAACTTGTAGGCTATGCGAGTAGGCTGAGTCAGAATTTCCAGAATATTTTAGTTGAGACACATATGGCTTCATGAGAGTAATAGGCCAAGATTCAGCAGAACAACAATAATTTCATAGGACTGGATGACTTGAGGGAAAATATTAAAAAAATTTTTTTAATGTTTATTTATTTTTGGGAAAGAATACAAGCAGGAGAGGGGCAGAGACAGAGAGATATACAGAGTCTGAAGCAGGTTCCAGGCTCTGAGCTGTCAGCACAGAGCCCGACTTAGGACTGGAACTCATGAACCATGAGATCATGACCTGAGGCTGAAGCTGGATGCTTAACCGACTGAGCCCCCCAGGTGCCCCTAGAGAGAAATTTTATTGTGATGATCTGTCTTGGTGTTTTGTGTATTGTTTTTACTTTCCATTTTCTGAATATAAAAGGATGTGGTTTTTTTTCTTCTTAAAGGCTCGGTAATACACAACGATTTAGTAAATTCTATTTTGGTAAAGTGAAATAAAACACTTAAAGCGATACTAAATTTTCACTAATCTCACAGAATTCAGACACTAACTAAGTCTCCTATTACTCCTGGCAACCTAGATATTTGTATAGGGTCAGTAAGAAACTGTCTTCCTTTCAATCACAATATAATGAAACAAATTGACGGTACAGCCAAGGCTTATCTGAAGCATTGTTTGAGAACAATGTTCGCCGAATCAGGTAGGACAAATCACTTTTAAGGAATAAAGTTCGTGCTTTTCAAGACACTGTCTAAAAAATCCTTTGAGGAAAAACTGACCTAGTAGCTGGCTCACAGGGGCCAGCCATGTTGGCGTTCTGGAAGGTTACCTCCTGGTGGGTTAGGAGGCTTAGGATATTTGGGAGACCTCTAGAAAAGAATTCAAATTTCTAGGACTGTAGGCGAAAGCTGGTGGAGTCTTGGGTATGGTTTTCTAGCCTCAGAATAGCAGATAATAAAAGTTCTTAAAAGCCAAGTTGGTCCCTCATGCAAACTCCAGATAAAAGGCAATTTTGTGGCTAGTTCTAGATGCTTCAAAGCACTCACCAGGAGGATTATGGAGTAGTTAGCACTTTGCTGCACCTGTGGAAATAAAGTGCCAAGCCAAACCTGATGAAAGCCTTATTTTGTGGTCAAGGATGATCTTTCTTTGAGATTAGTATGATTGCAAAGGACAGACACTGTCAGGAAAAAAAAATGTGATAGAATTTGAAGTAACCAAAAATATTCTCGGATATCCTCAATGGAGAACTAGTGTTTCATGCATAACCTTCTGAGTTTTCTGAATCTATGGGATTAACAATTTTCATTGTCTCTGAGCTATGTTACAACTCTGAAAGTTGTAGGTAAATAATAGCAGAGCAAGTAATCTTTGCCTGTGGGCATACTTATAAATCCCATGTAGTAGAAGCCAATTTATTTTCCACTCTCATAGAAAAAGGCATACTTATTTGACTTGGAAATTCATTTCATGGCCTATATATCTGCTCCGGGAACTAGTGCAACATCTTACTTACTCCTAAATGAATGAAACCTTTAAAAAATTAGCCATAACTTCACTACACCTTCTACTACTGCATTTAGTTAGTGAACATTCTATAAGCCTTTGCTGTTGGCTAGGCTCTGGGAATACCTAGTCTACTGTCTTCTCAAGGAGTCCACAGTTTAGGAAGAGAGGAAAAAGTAAACCAGCAATGAAGGTCTGTGATAGAAAAGGCTGCACATAGGTTTGGAGCACCAACGAGGGCTGAATTCACATTGCCAGGGTGTGAGGGGGTGTGTCTGGGGGAGGGGCAGGTAAGAAATGTTGCTGGGGTATAGCCACTAGCGCGTGGCATACTGATGGCTCCCATTAGCAACTTAGAGTCCTCATACCCTTTCTCCTGAGAGACTCGGCTGCTATTGGAATTTGCAGGGACAGTACCTTCGTGCTACTCACTCACTGGTGCCCCAGGGACACCGGCTGCTATGATGGTCAGTTTTATGTGTTAACTCGACTGGGCCTCAGGGTGCTCAAACCTTTGGTCAAACATTGTTCTGGGTGTGTCATTGAGGGTGTTTTTGGATAAGATTAAAATTGGAATCAGTGGACTCAGTAAAGCAGATGGCTCTCTCCTGTGTGGGTGGGTCTCATCCAGTCCCTTGAAGGCGTGAATAAAACAAAAGGCCGACTCTTCTGCAAGAAGAGGGACCTCCTCCTGCAGATGCTTTGAGCTGGGACTTGGGTGTTTTCCTGCCTTTGGTCTCATACTGAAACATCCGCTCTCCTGGGTCTCTAGATTGCCAACAGCAGATCTTGGGACTCGTCAGTTTCCATAACTGCGGGAGCCAACTCCTTATAATAAATATCCTTCTGTATACACATCCTAACGGCTCTGTTTCTCTGGAGAGCCATGATTAATACAGCTGCCTTGGTCCTGACTGGATCTCTCTTATCTCCTTCCAGCCCCCGCCCCCCACAATAGCCTGACTGCTATTCCATTTGACACCCCCTTGGCTTCTACAGGATTCCATCTCTGCCACTGCTCACGCCCTGGAATGGGTCCTTGGTCACGGGCTCACCCACTCTTAGTGCCCCCTCCACCCACAGCACAAGCCTGGGGGCAGGTTCCAGTAGGGGCGGAGCCAGCGGTGTGGACCACTGTGTGTTGAGGTGAGCACAGTGGAGCAGTCAGCGCCTCAGTCTGGCAGCGCCGTGCCTACTGTGGTGGCCAGGCACAGGGATGGCCTGAGTGGCTCACACGTACTTATCTGGGTACCTGGCCTATCTGCTGCGTAGCCTGCGATACCCTGGGGGGTCACCTGTCTGCTGAAGATTGGAGTATCAGGCCTGCGGGAAGCCAGGACGTCTGCTCACCATTCCTGCTCCCAACCAGGGCCGGGCACCTCATGCAAGGGCTGGGGGAGGGGAAAGCGGTCACTCAGAGTCACAGGGGTGGCCCTGCCTCTGTGAAGGTCTACTCCTTCCCTGTGAAGGACCCGGGCTGGTGGCGCAGCACATGAAATGGCAAATAAAAGCTACCATGACAAGCCGAGATTGAGATGATGGGAGAGAGGAGAAAAAGGCTTTGCATGTTAGTACTTTTGGTAGCATTTTAGCCTGCTTTTTGTTATTAATTTTTTAAGTGTTTATTTGGTTTTTGAGGCGGGGTGGGGCAGAGAGAGAGAGGAAGACACAGAATCTGAAGCAGGCTCTAGGCTGTCAGCACAGAGCTCGAAGTGGGGCTTGAATTCACAGACTGTGAGCTCATGACCTGAGCCAAAGTCAGATGCTTAACCGACTGAGCCCCCCAGGTGCTCCCCTTTTGTCCCACTTTTTAGGCAAGCGGCCTGCAGCTTCATTTTGCTCTGGGACGATTCATGCACGCAATCCTGATGATTGAGCACACTGAACACACCATCCCTGTGTCCAAGGAGCAGAGGCTGTTTCTCAATTTATCTGGCTGGCCCCCTTCCCCCAGCTTCTCTTTCATAACAACGCGTTTATTAGACGGTGAGGCCACTACTGTTATCACAGGTCTTGAGGAAAGAAAGCTTCATGCACCAAACAGTAACGATGTTCCCAGAGCAGGCAGCCTGAGTGGGCAGAAAAGATTGACATCGGGAAAAACCACCCAGGGATTACTGTGAGCCGATACCGGCACAGGTTGGTTATACTTGTGAGTCTTCTAGAAATAGTGACCTTTAGAGGCAGAGGCAGATAGCTTATCAATTTTTATTACTGTCTTTGAGTAATATTTATTACTGTTTTAGAAATTGCTGAATTCAGTTGGAATCTTTAGTTTGAACTCAAGTATTGCATACTGTTTTTATCTAATCAAGCTATGAGCCGTGTCCAGTGGAGCAACAAAGCTGTAAACTGCTGCCGGCCTGATCCCGAGACAAGGTCCTCCTTGGTCTCGTGCGTCAGCAGTGAATGGTGTGAGGAGTCCTCACAAGACCTCGGTGACGCCTGGGCCGGAGGGTAGCTGTGTCACACCAAGGATGAGGGATCACTTTCCCAAGTCTCTTTAATACAGCCTGGGGGCCACTGAGTAGAGGGGAAGTGATGGGGGGACCCACCGCGTCCTGTGTGGGTGGGGAGCCCAGGCTTTGCAGGGGCTGCCAGGACCCCTCCAGCCCACGTGCAGGAGGGTTTATGAAGTTCCTTCACATCTCACCTCTCATTTGGCCCAAGACGCATGGATGGTGTCGCCGCATGTTTCTTCCTTTAAAAGGACCTGAAAGAGAAGAGAGGTACACTCAGAGGAAGTAGAGAACAGGAGTGTCCTGGCTGCTGGTCCCGACGAGCCCTCTTACCACTTCATTTATGATGTTCACAGAGGTCTCTGTCCGTGTGACCGCCGATATGCTGGAGAGCAGGGGCTACGCAGTCCCCAGCGGCCCGGCTTCCTCCGCAGGACTCTGAGAGACGTGGTCAGCGGTAAATGGTAAAAGCAGAAGCAAAAGCCTAATCATGGAATTTGGCTTCAGCCCCGTTACTGGTTGCCTGTCTGGATTGATGAGGCGGGGTAGTCAGTGAGACTGTGTGCTTGCCGTGGTTCTGAATCAATAAATCGGTCATTCGGTACTGGCTGAATAGCAGAGTACAGCAAAGTCTGAGCCAGGTGCGAGAGAACCCCGGGCGCTCGAGTACTTGGACTTAGCTCTGCTCTCCTGCTTTTGGTCCATGGCTGCCGGGCCTCTAGGTGCCTCCCAGGTGTCCATGCCTCCTCATGGTGCCACAGCTGTCCTGGAGCCCCCCACCCTGTGACACTATCTGTCCTAGCACACTGACTCCAATTTCTAGCCTCAGAACAGACCCCAAGGGGCAGGCAGGGAGCAGGGTCGGTGTTTGAGAGGATGGACTACGCAGGAAGAAACTAAATGGGTATTGCTCTTGCCTGGATCCACCTGAGAGCTGAACTTGATTCACAACCTGATGTCACCTCAGCAGGGTTACGGAAAAGGGGAGAGGGCCGGTTCATGGTGTTCGCCACCATTGCATTTTTGCAGTGTCGTCTTTTACACTCAGAGGGAGCTGTCTCTCTGACAGCTGGGTGGCTCAGTCGGTTGAGCATCCGGCTTCGGCTCAGGTCATGATCTCATGGTTTGTGGGTTTGAGCCCCGTGTCGGGCTCTGTGCTGACAGTTAGCTCAGAGCCTGGAGCCTGCTTCAGATTCTGTATCTCCCTCTCTCTGACCCTCCCTTGCTCGCACTGTCTCTCTGTTTCTCAAAAATAAATTAAAACAAAACAAAACAAAACACCTTAACTCTGCCCATTGTAGTCCAGGTCCTACATCTCCAGGTCCCCTGTAGTGAATAGCCCGTTACCCCTGTGAGGAGGAAACGGCCATGAGAAGTAAGGGAGAGGCGTACTTTGGACACAAGCGTAAGCCTGTGCAGATCTAGGACGTTTCCCTCCCCACAGGAAGTTCTGTTGGATGGCGCTGCCTCAGACCAAGGGGTCCGCTGCTCTCTGAGTGGGGAAATTGAGGGACAGGGGACCAGGGCTTGGACTCCAGGCTCAGTGCTCTGATCAGTTCATTGTTCAAAACCTTCAGCTGACAGGACTTCAGGCTGCGCACTTCAGTGCCGAGAAGATGGCCGGAGTGGATAACGAGCTCACTGTGGTTTTAGAGGAAAAGATCTCTAAATCCTTAAGATGACTGCAGTGAAATCCTGAAAGCTGCTGGAGGGGTAAGTTGTTTCTAATCAGTCTTTTCTTTTCTTTCTTGCTTGCTTTTTTTTTTTTTTTTTTAAGAGGAAGAGAGTCAATGTCTGAGGCACAGGACAAGCGTGGAGGGCTCCCGGCTGGATCTGCAGGAGAGGTGGGTCAGAGGGTCTGAGGCAAAGGAGGCCGGGGCTTTGACCTGCTCTGACTTCCACAGGGCAGCACGCATGCTCTCTGTCAGGTCCTGCTGTTCTGTCTGTCATGTCTGCACCGAACTGCCCCTTCACTCTCCCAAGCCCCAGACCCCCTCTGCCCGTCCCTGGCATGCACGCGTTGCCCACACGGTATGCACGCCTTCATGATGGCTCCCCCATTGCCGCTGCTCACTGGCTTCATTAGCTGCTCCTGTGTCTGAACCTCCAAAGCTGGGAGACCCAGCCATCGGGGGAACGAACCGGGCTCTGCAACCCTCCCTGCCCCCGCCTTCCTCGGGCCTGTCCCCGACTGTCAGGATTTCAGAGGCAGAGTGGCTGTGAGTTGTCCAAGTCCTGGAATAGCCAGAACAAGTGAGTGAAGCACACCTTTCCCTCTCGCTCCGGGCCAGCTCCCGTGCAGGCACTGGAAACGCAAAGACGAGGAAGACTCTCCCTGCTCTCCAGGACTTCATCTCCTAACGAAGGAGAGAGCAGCATGGGCAGAGAGTAAAGCTCACTGTGCTAGGGCCAGGTTTATTTGTTTTTTTTTTTAACATTTATTTATTTTTGAAAGACAGAGCATGAGCAGTGGAGGGGCAGAGAGAGAAGGAGACACAGAATCCGAAGCAGACTCCAGGCTCTGAGCTATCTGTCAGCATAGAGCCCGATGTGGGGCTTGAACTCACGAACCGTGAGATCATGACCTGAGCTGAAGTCGGATGCTTAACCAACTGAGCCACCCAGACACCCCTCCAGGGCACGTTTATTAGTCAGCCACTCATTCCACCATCCAGTAGATATCTTTGGAGGTCCTGCCATGTGCCCAGCACTGTGCTGGGACCTGTCACTTAAGTTTTAGTAAGATCAGCTTCTTTTTTTTAAAGAGCTCATGTTAAGAGGGAAGCAGACCGCATCTAAGCAGCTACCCCACAGTGCTCGACTTGAGCGAGCGCAGGGGCTACAGGAACCACAGCAGCCGGGTATCTAACCTACCTGGGTAGCTCAGATGTGCACAAGACACAAAGGTGTCTCAAAGGGGGTCAGTACTGCCTGGGAAGGGCACCAGGAAGACTTCCCCGAGATAAGGGCACTAGAGAAGGTCCTGAAGGATGAGGAAGGTCCTCCCTGCAGATAGATTGGGAAGGAACAGCACACACAATGACAAGGAAGGGAGAAGCAGTGTGAAAGATGTACGGATGGGTGCAGTAGGGGGGTGCGTTTGGAGGGATAGGAAGGTATCAGATTGTGGAGGTCCTGATGTGCTATTGTGGGCTGAATGTTTGTGTCTCCCCAAATTCATATGCTGAAGCCCTAACCCCCAGTGCGATGATATTTGGAGGTGGCACTTTGGGGGAGGTAATTAGATGAGGTCATGAAGGTGGGGCCCCATCATGGGATTAGTGGCTTTTTATTTATTTGTTTGCTTGCTTATTCATTCATTTATTTATTTAATAGACACCAAGCCCAATGGGGTTTGAACTCATGACCCCGAGGTCAAGAGTCACATGCTTTACCAACTGAACCAGCCAGGCACCCGTGGGACTAGTGGCTTTATAAGAAGAGAAAGAGAGAGAGATTCATTCCCTCTTTGCCATGTGAAGACACAGGGTGAAGACAACCATCTTTGAAACACGATGACAGCCCTCACGAAGAACAGAATCGGACGGCACTTTGATCTCGGACTTACAGCCTTTAAAACTGTGGGAAACAAAATGTCTGTTATCAAGTCCTCCAGCCTGTGGTATTTTCTTATGGCAGCCTAAGCAGAGAGACATATGCTTGATGAGAATTTTAATTTCAGTCAGGAGACACAGAGATTTAAAGCATGAGAGTGGCAATATGGGACCTGCACTTGTAACCATGCAGACGTGGCTGGTGAAGAAGGGAGAGTGGCCTGGCTGTGGCAGGAACCCAGGGGAGCCTGACTGCTGTCCGCCAAGGGCTGGGGATGCATGGACAGAGTTCTCTAGAAGCCCAGTCCCCAGGGCTAGGTGCCTGCTTGGACTTGGCGGTGAGAGAGAGATGCGAGGATTCTTACATTGGGATCATGTGTGATTAATGACATAGGAGATGCTCAAGACCATGGTCACAGAGAAAGGGGTCACCTTTGGGAGCACTGAGCATTTCAGTGTCACCCAGTATAAGTTCTATAGAATGTTTATTTGTTCAGTATTTTTTTTCCTCCTTTCCCTTTTAACCTTAAGGGTCAAGGATTGAGTTACTCACACTCCCTGCCTGTTTGCTCCCTGGTACTTCCCATTTCCTACTTCAGTCCATTCCTCCCGTCCACTCCTTCCATGGGCAGCCATATTTCTTTTTGTATGTACGGTTCTTGTGAATTTTTTTCATTTTATCTTTTTTTTTTTTAAGTAGGCTCCATGTTGGGGATGGAGCCTAATGCAAGAATTGAACTCACAACGCTGAGATCAAGGCTTGAGCTGAGATCAAGAGTCAGACACTTAACTGAGCTCCCAAGTGCCTCTTTTTGCAGGCATTTTAAAATTGATGTCAGTGAGGGGCTCCTGGGTGGCTTAATCGGTTGGGTGACTGACTTCAGCTCAAGTCATGATCTCATGCTCTGTGGGTTCGAGTCCCATGTTGGGCTCTGTGCTGAGCCTGGAGCCTGCTTCCAATTCTGTGTCTCCCTCTCTCTCTTCTCCTCCCCTTTTGTGTTCTATCAAAAATAAACATTAAAAAACATTAAAAAAAATAAAAATGATGTCAATGACAACCTGTTAGCGAACTCACCTATTTCTTGCTTTTCACTGATGCCCTGTCTGGGTTGGTCAGCATGTGTCTTGTCTGTGTGACTCCATGGCACTCTCCCATGGTAGCAGCAAGCCTATAGCTCGTCTCCAGGGTTACCATAGACAGTGTTGCGGGAACACTCTGCCAACTGCTCCTGGACGCTGAGGGTTTGTGGGTGCAGACTCAGGAGCAGAATTGCTCTTCAGTGGTCTCCATTCCCCCCACCTGCAGGAAGGAACTTTGCCCTCACAAGCAGCTTGGACTCAGCACCGTCCCTTCTCAACTCAAATGGCAGCCTAATGACAGGTGTGGGATGGACACACATTGCTGTGTGGACATATTTTTCTAATAACTGGTGAGTCTGAATACTTTTCATGTACTGGTTATGACTTTGGAGTTTTCTTTTCTGTACATTACTGGGGCGTTCCTGTCTCTCTTTGTTTATTCAAACTTATAGGATCTTTTGCATATTCTAGATATTAATTTCTTATTGATTTTAGCCATTAGGAAAATAAATAATCTCTTCATCTGTCATCAACCTGTTTATTTGTGTCCTTTGTTGAACAAAAGTTTTAATTTCCATGTAGCTAATCCTTCTCTGGCTTTTTGCCTATGATTTGTGCTTAAAGCCTTATTTTAGAAGTCTTTCCTCATTGGTAGGTAACAAAGCCATGAATGTATATAACTTGATAGTTTTCCTATTACCTTTATAGTTTTACTGTTGCCATGAAGGGCCTTAATCCATTCGGAATCCAGGCATTGTCATCAGTGCCAACAATTATAAAGTGTTTACCATGTTCCAGGCATTGTTTTATATACTTTTAACTACTAACCCTCCTAAATTTCACAGCCACCATGGGGGAGAGACGATCTTTATCATTATCATCCTTACTGCAGATGAGGAAGTGAAGTCCAGAGACGTGAAATGTCCTCAGCCGAGGACCCACTGCTAATAAACAGCATGGCCTTCCCCAAAGGGCTCAGCAACCCTTGGAGGGAGAGTCTGTTACATGCTGTTCTTGGTCCTGGGCGGTGAGACATGATCTGTGCCTCTGTGCCCCTTGCAGAGGGTTGAAATTGGGGCAGATATCAAATAATCTTGCCTGTGGTCAAATACAGATTCATGAATTATGATATAGTTCATGAGGAGAACTATAGGTCAGTGTCAAAGCCCTACCTTATCTGGGAGGCTGGGGAAGGCTTCCTTAAATGAAGTTGAATAGAAATCTGGAAGGTTAAGGGACATTAACTGCACCAGGGAACAAAATGGGGGAGTTTGGGGGGACAAAGGAACTTCCTAAAGAGAGGAGCCACATACACAAAAGTCCTAGGGGTGGGAACAACGTAAGCCCTGAAAGACAGCACTGCTGTGGAGCAATTCCGTGAGGGTTGCAGGGCCTCGTGGGCTTGATAAGGAGTCTGGACTTTATTCCAGAAGTAATGGAGGTCTCTGGCTACAATTAAAGGCATGGATACAAAGCAGCCGGGGTGAGTGAAAAGGCCAGAGGGAGGCCATTGCAGAAGTTCAAGTGAGGGAAGATGGTGGCGTGGGCTCAAGATGAGCCTTCTCTGGAGTTGGTTTTCTGGTACCTGGTGCAGCTGATCCCCCGGGTGGGTCCCAGCAACGGCTGCGTTGCTGGTCGGAGAGTCGACCTTGAAGGAGATGGCACACAGACTCTGCAGGCTGAGCTCAGGAAGGCACACTCAGGTCTGCATGACCGTGTGATCCTGTCCCTCAGAGGCAACACTGAGGCTGCACTGCAGCTCTTTCAAGAGTGGCTGGCCCGCCCAGCAGTGTGCTGCAGTGTCTCAGCCCCCGTTGCTAACATAGCTCGGCATTGGGACAGCGTGGGGGACGGGGGACGGATTACACGGAGTCACCTGTGTGGGCGTAACATCTCAGCTGACTGTGTTCCGACCATATTCCAGATGTTTAAATCCTTACTGACAACTTAAAAACAAACCAGGGGCTTAGATGTCAGGATAAAACCCAACAAACCCCTAAGTGCTCTAGGGAGCTGGTAAGATGATGAATTCAGATGAAAATCACTTAAAAATTCTAAGATCTACAACTGCTTTTTGTTTATTCGATTAGTCTGTTGGCTTTTTGTGGTAACAGTCACGGAGGACTTGATATGTGAGAGAGACTGTGTTAAGAGCTTTCCCTGAATTGCCATTGTTTCTCTTAACCTACTCTTAAAAGATCAGTGTTACCATAACGCTTTTAATTTAATTTAGTTTTTAACAGGTTGAGAAACTGAGGCTCAGAGAATAACAACACTTACCTCCTGCCTATCTCACAGGGGTGTTGGGGAGGTAAAGACAATGTGGTGACAGTGCCCCAGCCCCCTCAAATGAAGCTCATAGGTCCCGAGGTGGCCTGTGGAGGTGAGGACCCTGAGCAGTCCAGACTGATTTGATGATGGCCCCTGTCAAAGGCCACTTTTCGGACAGGTGCTTGGGGAAGCTGCTAGGGAAAGAGGTTGCTCAGGGCTCGGGATCTGAGAAAGGAGGGCAGAGTGGAATTGCAGAAAACAGCCAGGGAGGACCCTGCTTAACCGTGCCCTCTACCCCCCAGCCCTCCTGGGTACCTGCATAGAGATTACTCGACAGGCTCCAGGCTCTTCGTTCTTCTCGGCCCTGCCAGGGAGCCAGAGGGGAACACCATGGTTGACAGCTAGAATAGTGCACTCTTACAATATCCCAGTGAGTCGTCTTGATCCTTGGGATCTCCCATGTGCCAGTGCAGGTGGAGGTGAGCTCTGATCTCCCACCCCTGCTCATCATCCGTCCCGGCCTCAGGTCAGGTGTGGAGGCAAGACTCCTTCTTCTCACGGGTGACAGCCTGCTGGAGCCCATTCGAGCCAACGCTTCAGTACTGATGTCCTTCTATTTCTTTCTTTTTTTATTTTTATTTTTAATTTTTTTAATGTTTACTTATGTTTGTGGGGGAGGGGCAGAGAGAGAGGGAGAGACAGAATTTAAAGCAGGCTCCAGGCTCTGAGCTGTCAGCACAGAGCCCTCTGTGGGGCTCAAACCCAGGAACTATGAGATCATGACCTGAGCTGAAGTCGGACGCTTAACTGACGGAGCCACAGAGGCACCCCCAGTATTGATGTCCTTCAAAGAAAGCAAAATGGGACCCTAGTTTAGTAGTAAAATTCACTTTTTCCACCTGCATAATCTCTAACCCAAACTGTTTTGATAAAGTACTTCACCGGGTAGGAAGAAAAGAACAGAAGGAGAGGCTAGCAAGGAGAGGAAGGTGAGACCTCTTCCTCCCCCAGAGGAAAACCTGTGCAAACATCTGGGAGCTTCCAGCCTCCCCCTGAAGGGCGAGCTAGGTGTTTACATTTGGCCAGAGCTGGATTCATGACAGATTATTTTGCCTGCAGGGTCCCAACAACATTTTGTAGGTGGTCTTGTAAAGGAAAGCAAATATTTAAGGTTTTTCTCCTTTCCTACTCCTTGATTGTTTATGTGGGGAGAGAGGTACCAGTTGTTCCTGATAACAGCGGCCACGCCGCAGGCGGTCCCACACATGGGAGCACAGCGCTGAGCTGCCCCCGCCGCCTCCCGGCCACAGGCCCCCGAAGCCTGGAACACGTACCCAGGACCGGTAGATGGCTTCTAAACCAAAGCATTTGGGAGGAACACCCATAAAATCGTGTACAGCCCAGATGTCTTTATGTGCACTGCCTAGTGAGTCAGGGTTTCACAGATGGCACAGACGTCTACTCTCCCGTGTAGCCAAGGATGCTTATGTCGTATCTGTATTTTGTGCACCTTGAAAAAGAAAAACCAACCAATTATATGGTCCACGTTTCAAGTTTACATATATGGCAGTTGTCATAAAAATATCTATGGAGTCCTTATGGGGAGTTCAATTCATTACTGTTCAAAAGACATGGCGCTCTTTAGGAATTTATGATCCAGGGAAAACGGTGCCACACGAAAGGGGTTAGAAGCAGTAATATCTGTAGCAACAGCTGAGGTCTGTAAGTGGTTTTACAAGGTGCCAAGTGCTCTCACAACATTATATCCAAGGTCTTCACCAAGGTGAAGGGTCTGAAGAGCAGAGGTGTTTGTTAGGAGCAGAGGTGAGTGGATCACCAGGTCGTGAGCCTCAGTCCCGTTCCTGCTCCAGGCGCTTAGGTCCTCAGACACCGGACTGGGCCACGTGGGGACACAGACTGGGAATCTGGCAGTAGAGGTCGTGCCGTGAGTGACACGAGGGGCTCATCGTAATTTCTGTGCCGTGAGAAATGGTGAGCGTGGGATGGAGTGTACGGAGGTCAGGACTGAGGGGAGAAGCGGTGAGGGCTGGGCTGCAGCATCGGGGGCTCACCGCCAGGCCCGGGGCGTGGTGGAGGAGGAGCGATGCGGAGACCGTGGGCGGACGCTGCCGGCCTTGACCTGGATACGCTCACTGGTGCTGAGTGCTTTGCGGTGTGCCAGGGTGCCCCCTGCCCCCTCCCAGGAGACTCTCACCCCTTCACCCGCTCCCCTGTTCTTCATGGGAGCTTTTACTACCCAAGTCCCACCACCGAGGGGACAGAGAGTCAGAGCTGCCGCGACCATTATCCTGAGGTCCCACAGTTGGTAGGTCAGAGCCAGACTCCAACCCTGGGTGCCTCTCTGAAGCCCACGTTCCCACCCCCGGCGAGGCTGCCTGCCGTGGTCTAAGCACGTGGGGTGGGAAGCCGGGCGGGGAGCTCCTACGTGGGGGACAAGGAAGAGCCTGAAGGTCTCTGAGGTTGAAATTCAGGTATGGTGAGATCCCTAACACCGGGAAGTGATTTTAAAGCCTGTCAAAAATGGCAATAATGCACTCTTGCAAGAAGCATGAAAGAAAAAGGAATGTCATCTCCTCTGGTGTCCTGCAGTGATCCTTGGGATGTCCATCTGTAAGAGGGGGTAATGAGCGTTTTATGGTGTTACCAAGATAAAATAAAAAAATGCGTCTTAGAGTATTCTGTTCACCACAAACTGTAAGGCAGATGTAGTTTTCTTATTTCAACCCCAGAAGTTTAATTTCAGTAGCATATAATTTTAAACATTTCACGATTATAAAGAGGCTTTTGGAACCATCTCCTACATATTAGGATGGTCAACAACAACAAGAACAGCAACAACAACACAACCAGGAAATAACAAGTGTTAGCAGGATGTGGGGAAACTGGAGCCCTGTTGCTTTGCCGGCGGGCGTGAGAAATGGCACAGCCACTGAGGAGAACGGTATGGCGATTCCCAGAAAATGAAACACAGGTTACTGTGTGGTGCAGGCATTCCCCTTCTGGGTATCCACCCCGGAGCGGAAAGCAGGGTCTGGAGATATTTGTACACCTGTGTCCGAAGCAGCATGATCCGCAACAGCCAAAAGGCAGAAGCAACTCAAGTGTCCATTGACGGAGGAGTGACGAACAAAGGGTGGTCTGTGCAGATAACAGAATATCACTCAGCCTTAACGAGGAAGGACATTCTGCCGCAGGCTACAACATGACGGACCTTGAGGGCATTATGTTATGTCACCAAAGGACAAATACTGGGGTGCCTGGGTGGCTCAGTCAGTTAAGCATCTGACTTTGGCTCAGGTCGTGATCTCACAGTTCGTGGGTTTGAGCCCCGCATTGGGCTCTGTGCTGACAGCTCAGAGCCTGAACCCTGCTTCCGATTCTGTATCTCCCTCTCTCTCTGACCCTCCTCTGCTCGCGCTGTCTCTCTCAAAAAAATAAAAAATATTAGAAAAAAAGGACAAATACTATATGATTCCACTTGTATGCGGCACACAGAAGTAGTCTAAATTCATAGAGACAGGAAGTAGGTTGGCCACCAGGGGCTGGGGGGGGTGGGGGATGGGAGGTTGGAGTTTAATGGGGATAGGGTTTCAGTTTTGCAAGATGAAAAGAGTTCCAGAGATGGATGGCAGTAGAGATGGTTGCACAGCATTAGGAATGTACACTTAAAAATGGTGAAGACGGTAAATTTTGTTATGTGTATTGTACCACAATTAAAAAAAAAAAAAGAGGCAATGGGACCTATTCCCGCAAAGGGTGCCTTCCCTGCCTTTGGTCCTGGGTGTGGGCAGGTCCTCACAGCAGGGGAGCGGCTGTGCTGCGGGGGGACCTTGCGGATGCTCTGCAAAGTCCAGATCGTTTCCGGTCATGGCCATGCCGATCTTGGGCTCTGTTCCCGCAGGGACAGAGCTGGCCCATGGAATCGATCTCTGAGACTCACCTCACACCCAGCAGAGTGCCAGCTAAAGTCCTCTGGCTGTTTTGTGCAGTTTTTGAAATCAGAGAGTGTCTCGAACAAACAGCTTCCCTTTCATTCTGGAAATGGCCCCCGTGAGGCATTCTGGGATACACTGGAGCTTTTCAGAACTAGCCATATTTTGTGCTCTTTATTTTATTTTACATTTTTATCTTTTATTTTAGAGAGAGAGAGTGCAAACAGAAGAGAGGGACAAAGGGAGAGAGAGAGAGAGAGAATGAATTTTAAGCAGGTGGGGCCTGACGTGGGGCTCCATCTCATGCCCCTGGGATCATGACCTGAGCCGAAATCACAGACACTCAATCAACTAAGACACGCAGGTGCCCCTTATGCTCTTTTAAAGAATACATTATGTGTAGAAAATGATAACTCACGCTTTGGGGAATAAATCTTCTTTATAAATATCTATTTCAGGCCCAAATCGGGTCCTCTGCAGCATTTCAGAGGATGGGAGGGTGTGCAGGAAGCCTCTAGAAGTCTTTTCCCACCAGGCAAAGTCTTGGGAAACCAAGTCCGCACCCCTGCAGTCAGTGACCAAAGCCCCAGTGCGGTGGGGAAGGGGAGCAGGGCATCCGGGTCCTGAAGGAGAAGCTTCCTGAACTTGTCCAGGATCAGGTGGAGAAGATGGCATTTCTAAAACTCAGCTTGGAAGGCTCACCTGGAGGTGCTTCCTGAGCATTCAGCCCTAGGAGGCAAGTTCAGGTGACTCACAGGACCTTGGGCATCATGCCTCCTGGGACGGCCAGGGTTCATGGGTGTTGTCCCGTCCACCCCAGGGCCCTCCTGCTCACTCGAGCATCTAGGCGGGCTCCTGAGCCTCCCCGGCCTCTCTCAAAGGAAAGCAGGAGTCCTCCTCCCTGCCTCTGCCTCATGAGATTTAAGGCCAACTGAGACACTGGCTACGAAAGACCTTTACAAGGCAAGTGACCAGCAGGTGCCAGGCAGGCCTAGCATCCTTGTTTGGAATGTTGGGACAATTGGCTAAGGGGACCTTGCAGTGTTGGGCCAGCCTTCATGTGGGAACGAAGGGCAGTGAGGGGGAGAGTCAACTGATGGCTCTGGCTGTCCAACTGTGAAGAAATGCCATTCGCTTTCATAGCTGACACGCCCCTGCTGGGGGCCGTGAGCTGAGACCGCACAGGGGAAACTCCTGAGTGAAGGGTCTCGTGTCCTCTAAGATGGGCTCCTTGAGCACATGGTCCACATCAGGCTTTGTTTTCTCTTGTCTGAGAGTTCTAGCTCCTCTTCCTCACAAGGTCAGCCTCGAGGTCTCCCGCTGACCCCACACTCCCCCCTGGTCTCGCGGTGGCTCTGGAAGCGGTTCCGCTGAACCACCCACTATAAATCAAGTGCACTTCTGCGGCCATTTGCATCAAAGTTGACTTTGGCATTTGGTCATGCACTTACTGGAAGGATGCACCGGTTTGTCACCTTCGAGGAGGAGCAGAGTGAGGAGTCAGGGAGGACAAGGGAGCACAGATTGGAGTGGGCAGTGTGGGAGGAGGGCCACCCATGCTCAGGGATGGGGCTGGATGAGCGGAGAAGGACAACCATCTTTGGATCCCCTCTGCGGAGACGTCAGGCTTATTCCGCATGCGGAGATCTCTGTCACGAGGGGCACTAGACTGTCCAGGGGTCTGGAGGGACAGGAGACGGCGGGGCAGACAAGAGCATAAGTCAACACACCTGCTCACAAGGACATTCGCCCAGGAAGGCAGAAATGACTTGTACAGAAACAGAGGATGACTAAATGAATAAATACATAAACGGTTTCCTTTTTCCCAGAGAAGACCCGACACTTGTAAAGGGCTTTGACGTGTTCAAATACATGACTGATTTCATCTCCTTGGCCTTTCAACGGGCCCCTCGGAGATGCTTTTACACGCCAGAGCAGTGAGGCTCGAGGTCACAGCACTTGCAAACTGTGGGCGGGGACCAAAGTCTCACCTTGTAAATCCAGACCCTGTGGCAAGTGGGGTCTATGAACGAAGGCTCGGAATCCAGGCTGCCACGGCTGATCGGGGCCTGGGGAGCGGGCTTTCCAGGAGGAAAGGATGAGGGTCGGGGGTGAAGGGTGTCTTGGTGCCCGGGTCAGCGGGTGAGTGGCGTGTAGAGGCAGAGGCCCGTTGACCCCAGGCACTCAGGGGTTCTCTGTCTCTCTGGTTTTTTTCTGGTTGTAAGAATCTGGGGGAGGGGAGTCAAATAACACTGTTCTACTGGGAGCAGTACCCTGATTTCTGGGGACTCAGCCCTGGCCTCCATTTTCCACACTTAACTGCCAGTTTCTGCAGACATGGGCCCCAGACAAGGGCCCTTCCAAAAGCATGGATGAGGTCACCACGGGCAGGCCTGGTCAAGGCAGAGCCAGCTTGGGCCCCAGGAGGAGCTGGGCCTCGGCTGGGTTGGGAATGAGAAGGGAGGGAGGCAGCAGGGCCCCTGAATGAGGTGTTCCTCTTCGTGGTGTCCAAGGCCCAGGCCAGGCGGGCTGCCGTGCCTCTCCCTGCCCGGGACTCCTGGCATAAAGGCTCGGACTTGGGGTGGGCTTTGGTGGTCTCACTTTCCACGACGGAACTGAGTTTGCACTGTCTGTCCAGTTTGCTCTGCTGTGGCCTGTGATGCTGCCCGGAAGGGCCCCAGGGTGACACGGGAGAAGCAACGGGCAGGTGTCGCCCTGTGAAATGCAGACAGACAGGTGGCGGCACGGGAGGGCAGAGACTGCCTGCTCCTGCCTTGCTCATACTCAGCTCACCGTGTTGTATCCTCTTTACAAAGGATAGCAGTTCAGAGGCCGTTGGATTTCCTCAGAAATAAAAAAAGTGCAAGGGGCACCTGGGTGGCTCAGTCAGTTAAGCGTCCGACTTCAGCTCAGTTCATGATCTTACGGTTCATGGGTTGGAGCCTGGTGTCGGGCTCTGTGCTGACAGCTCAGAGCCTGGGGCCTGCTTTGAAATCTGTGTCTCCCTCTCTTTGACTCTCTCCCACTTGTGCTGTCTCTCAAATATAAAATAAATGTAAAAAAAAAATTTTTTTAAAGGAAATGAAAAAAGTACAGAAGGAAAGAGTCCATGGCAGTTCCCTTCAGGGGCCCAGGACTTTCTGAAGCTGGTGAACAGCAGGCAGTACATCCGGGACCCCTTAGAACTCAGGGAGGCCTAGAGAGGCAGAGGAAGAAGGTCATGTGTGGCAGTCAGGACCAGAGGAGTGATGGCCTGGAGGTGTGGGCCTGCCTGGGCCTCTGTCTGGTCCCTGGAACTTCTGTTCCATGGGGTGTGTGGCGTGGGGATAAGCACTTTTGAGTAGGGTTGTTGGCTGAATTGTGTCTCCCTTCAAATTTGTATGTTTTGTCCCAACCCTAATACCTCAATACTTAATACCTAATGTGACTATATTTGAATAAAAGGTCTTTAAAGAAGTAATTAAGGTAAAAAAGAGTCACTGGGGTGGGCCCTAATTCACTATGACTGGTGTCCTTGTAAGAAGAGATTAGGACACAGACACACACAGAGGGAAGGCTGTGTGAGAACCCAGGGAGAAGGTAGCCATCTGCCAGCCAAGGAGAGAGGCCTCAGGAGGAGTGAACCCTTTCAACACCTTGATCATGGACTTCCAGCATCTGGAACTTGAGAAAATAAATTTCTGGTTTGTAAGCCACTTAGTTTGTGGTGCTTTGTGACGGCAGCCCCGAGCAGACTCACACAGGAAGCTTTCACTGGAAAGCACCATGTTCCAACTCTACTGGGCAGGT
This sequence comes from Mungos mungo, assembly GCA_004023785.1. Lineage (NCBI taxonomy): Eukaryota > Metazoa > Chordata > Mammalia > Carnivora > Herpestidae > Mungos > Mungos mungo. The sequence goes on along the minus strand of PISW01003105.1, from coordinate 80,196 downwards.
GACAGGGACCCCGCAGAGACTTCAGGTTGGGCCCTGTGTCTCTGAGGCTCTGGAAGTTTCCATGAAGTTGCCAGCCCTCTCTGAACACCACTTATTTCCACACCATGCTTTGGGGTTCAGTACAGGTTTTTTCAGGGCCCCTAGGAAGGCAGAGGAGGGGCCCTGCAGAGCTGAAGATGGGGGTGTGGGGAGAGGACCAAGCAGGCTCTGATCTCTCCCCCACCTCAGGTTATCCTGTTAGAGTGTATTGGTTTCAAATATTGGGCTTTACATAAAATCTTATTAGAATATACAGGGTGGCTTTAACATCATTATAAGTCTTCATGATTTTCGTTCATATGGCTTTATCCCCATCACTGCTGTTACCGTCTCAGAAGAGTCCCTTTTGCTGGGATAAGAGTGAGACACCTTCTCGTTCTTCTTGGAGCCGGGATAATGCGGTGACAGGCCTGACACATGCTTCCTACCTCCTCTTCTGCCTCCAAGAACCTGCTTCCTTCCTGCCTCTTTTCTAGCCTTGGTCGCTAACTGGAAAAGAAAGCTGTGCTGTCATTAGTCACTTATGGGAGCCAGGCTAGCGGGAAACTGGCAAGGCTGGACATTTGCTTTTCAAAACTTTTTGGAGAAGATGGCATTTGTAGGCCGACTCTGTGAGAGAGGGCTGCGGTGTGGTGTTAGCCAGGCCACAGCCCACGTACTGTGTGCGGGCCTCCCCAGAGAGGGGGCAGGCCAGACCTTCGCCGCTGAGAGTGCCCTGGAGGCTGCGGGGCAGCAGGTGCTCTGCCTTCCCGCGGTTTCTGCCTCAGTCGGTCTGCAGTGGGCTTTAGCATCTGCATTTCTGACAGGGGTCCAGGTGCTGCCACTGCTCCTGCGGCTGGCTGGGACCTCACTCTAGGGACCACTGCCTGAGGCCCGGCAGAGACAGGCAGGCAGTGGGCACAGTGAGGCACGCTACCAACTTCCTCGGGGTCCCAGGTTCCCAGTGCTTGTGGTGAGTCTGTCTGTTGGATGGTTAAGCCCTCAAGGTGGATGGGGTGGGGGGAGGCATCCTTTCAGACTTACATGCTACCCTGGCCATATCTTAAGCCTCCCCCTCTTAGCCTGGTGCTCGGCAACGGCTCAGTGGATATTTAGCAACTGGCCAGCTTGTCTAACACCCCAAGAGTCCTCCAACTCTTTTATTTACTTATTCATTCGTTCATTCATTCATTTATAATTTTTCTTTATTATAGAAAGAATGCAAAAGAGCAGGAGAGCGATAGAGGGAGAGAGAGAATCCCAAGCAGGCTCCACACTCAGCATGGAGCTTGATCTCACAACCATAAGATCATGACCTGATCCAAAATCAAGAGTTGGATACTTAATAGTCCAACCCCCTCAGGGACCCCAGGACCCGTGAGGACCCATAGTCCTGCTTGGACCTGGCTCTTTGCAGGGGGATGTCCCAATCCTTGCCCATGGAGCCCCACTATGCAGGAACAGGGTCTTTTACTGGGGTTTTAGAACCCTTGGATAAAATCCATATGATTATTCAGCTTCCTCCTTGCTGAGTTCTGAGTCCGGAGTTCTGAGAACAAGGAGGCATCTGGTCATAAAGAACATAAAAATGGCCCCTTCCATGGGAGACCCTTGGTCCTTGGACCAGGTCCTTGGCAAGCCCACTCAGAGCAGCCCCCACCTTGGACGCCCTTCAGATGACCCAGGTACAGAGGAAGGAGCTCTTGGTAGCAAAGTCCTCTGGTGCCAAAGGTCATGTGAGTTAGAGAAGCCCATTTCCGCAGGAGCGGTGCTGCCCTGGGAGGGGCCCTCTCAATATTTACAACTTATCGCGGCCATCTTCTTCTTTTTCTTCTTCATAGCACATCGCAATGTATCTGTACTTAGCACTCAGCACTTGACATTTTTGTTTCATGTGTACGCACATATGCGAGTATGTGAATATGAAATCTCTCTCCCCTACTAGACAGTCAGCTTCATGAGAACCACGTCTTTGTGTGCTTAGCTCACACAACCTGAGCCCCGAACCTGGAGCCATGTCTGGCCTACTGAGACTCCAATCAATTGTTCAGAAGGAATAAATGAATAACAACCACCCTCACTATCATTTCTTTCTCTTTGTTAATCACCAATGATCAGTGTTTCTTGAATTTATACTTTCTTTAAATTTTTTTTTCTGCTAAAAAGACAGAAGTTGCTAAAATGTTTGATAAGCAGTTGGGAGTCTGCTTCTCTTATTCTCTGCCAAGCAAACAAATGACAAGACCCTTCCCTGTTTTTTGGCTTTCATAGGAGGAAGTGTTGGATTAGCTGTTCTCTCTAAATTTACTTTATAGTTCCAAAATATTAACATATAAATTCTAGATGATTGCAACTTTGACTATCTATGCCCAAAATTTCCTTTGCAAATTCTGATGACTTAATGAGTTTGTGTTAGTTATCACAGGTTTAAGAATGAGAGAAAACTGTGTTATTTATGAGCCTTCAGTTTAGAATCACAGCATAGTGAGGATGTGACTTTCTGAAAACCAATATGCTAGCACGAGCTTCATCTTGACATGAAGCCATTGCTAAGCTTAAATCATGAGGAAAAATGGAAGGAAACAGAAATTACATTTCTTATGACCTTAGTACTTAGGAAAGACAGGGATTGTACCTTGGTCTCTCCTCCTCTCTGGCTTTGCCAGGTTCTTACTGCTCACCAAATATCCTAAATTCTGGCTTCACAAAGCCTCTTGCCTACCTTGTCTGCTCTCAGTGGTAACCACAGAGCTCCCCACCTAAAAGGTTACATGGTGTCCGGTCTCTGTCCCTCTCAATCCACCCTTTGCTCCACTACCTGGTTAGAATAGAAGATGCCTTGCCAATGTTGGTACACAACTGAAAAGTCTCCAAGGCGTGCCCACCGCACAGCTATGGTTCCTTCTCTTCCGTGAGACTTTGCAGCTCAATATGGTGCCATCTTTGGTTCTCACTATTTACATGTCCCGCTACTTCTCCCCCAGCCAGTCTTTCACTCTTTATTCCTTAAATCCTCCATGAACATTCCTGTTCCTCAGTCCTAAGCCACATCATTTCCTTTGTGATGAAAGCCATCCTTCATTTATGCAACAAACATTTATCATTCTAACGTGATATATGTAATTAAACACAAATTACTCTATCTTCCTCTAGTGGCCTAAAATATCAGCTCCGTAGTTAGAATGCTGCTTCCTGTCCAGTTCTAACATTAGCTGAGTGATTTTGGGCAAGGGACTTGAAACTATTTTTGCCTCAACTTACCCATTAGTAAGATGAGATAATAATAAACACTTACCCAATTATTGATAAGAATTGGACACCATTCCAAATGCGTAGGGATGTTAACACATTTAATCCTCACAGCCATCAGAGGAGAAGAGTACTGATGTTATTCTTATTTCATGGATTGGGACCCTGAAGGTGGGAAGCAAGTTACCCCGTTACTTGCTAAAGATCACATGACTGGTAAGGGATGGAGCCAGGCATGTGACTCTGGTGGCCACACTCCTCATCCCTATAAGATGCTGTCTCGGGAGGAGGAGGAAACCCTTATACAGTTATTAGAGGTCCCAGAAATTACTACATATGAAGACCATAGAACAATGGTCAGCACATAGCTTGCCATGCCAGTAACCATGAGCCATTTTGGTTAGTCTTGTGCTCTTTTCAAGGCCTTGCTCAGGTTTGTCTGCTCCCTTGAAGTTGTCCCTTATCCTCAGACATCACGTTTTCCAAATGTAGATTTTCTGAGCTATTTATTTGCGTCTTAGGCTATTTTTTTTTTTAAATTCTTGGTTATATTCTTATACTCATGGCTTATCTCTCCATCCAGAATTTGAGCGGCAGATGTTTAGAAACATAGTTATTAACAGAAAAATTGAGGCATAATAAGGCCAACAGGAGGTGATTGACATTAAAAAGAGAGCTTGTTACTCACAGTTCCCAAAAGGAGGGAGCACATCATGGCACAGGATGGTGGGGAGGGAGGGGGCCACAGGAGAAAGCACCAGGGCTGGTCAGGGGGCAGAGGGAGAGAGGGAAATGTGGGCAAGAGCCTTTCTTGTGATATCTTTGAGAAAGAACAGGTGAAGCAGGGTTAGCAAGCTCGGGATTAACTATTGAATGATTGCAGTGGGCTCTGGGGCACTGACCCTGGGTGATTAAGGCAGAGCGATAGTGGCCTACAGGGTGGTTGGGTGAGGGCTCTGAGTTTGCTAGTTTGCATTTGAAAAACCCACATGACAGGTGGAATGTTTACTGTCTCTAGGAGGTCAATTCCTCCAGGATCCACAAGGTCCCAGATATTAAAGCATCAGAAGTACAGAAAATAAGACATGTTACTAGGGCAGGTAACTAGGAAACACTCGTAATGTTTTTCTTATCTCTAATCCTAACTCAGTGTTTCTCAGACTTTGGCCTACAGAACATTTGTAACAGTCTCACTTGAGAAGCTTGTTAACAATGCAGGTCCCTGGGTCCCGGTCCGACACACCACACATCAACATCTCTGGAAACGGGGCCCAGTCATTTGTCTATTTAAAACGTTCTACGGGTGTTTCCCAAATTCTCCATGGTTTGAGAACTATTGCCCTATATATCTTGTCTCTGCTCTGGACGGCCAGAAAGGCCAAACTCTTAGGAACACAAGCAATTTTCCCAAATGGAAAACTCACCAGACTCTCATCACTAACCTCCCTGGCTCAGCAAGAGAGAATCACTTCTGGAACTGTTGAGAGCATCCTGGAAGAGAGAAAGAAAGGGTTTCCTATCTTGCTTAAGGAGGAGAAAGTGGAATAATGGAAAATGAGAGCTCTAGTCTGGATTGTGGTTGGAGATGCTGGAAACTGAGAAATAAAAGCAACTTGAAGATGAGTTATGTCCCGTCAGGTTGTTTTCAGCAACGGGCCATGTAGCCGTGCCTGTGCAGCCATGAAGCATGACCACATGTCAAAAACTCACCTACTTACCTCTGGTTTGATCCCAAACTATTGCAGCCCAGCAGTTCTGAGTTTAAAAAGGTCAATAGAACTTTTTTTTTAGAAGTCAGATTATATTTGAGAGAAGTATCAGGAAGACCAAGCACAGGACTCTGGGCTTTGTTGAACGGCAAGGACAATGTGAGCAGCCATATGGCCAGGAAAATTCGGTCTGGAGAGCAGAGAGGTCATAGGATGTCAGAAGAGCACTCACAAAACATTGTATATGAGTCTGAGGCCAAGATGAGGTTGAGGGACATGACCAGAAAAGATCAAGTCCCAGTGGGACAAAGGCGAGAGGCCAATTTATGGGGTAGTTTGGACCCCAAATCAGTAGGGCCAATCAGCAGTCCAGATAGGAGCACTGGAGTAAGGAAAGGGTACCTGGAATAATTTCCTCGGACGAGTGCATTTGGTTTATGTTGGCAATCTTTATGAAAGTTGAATTGCTTACCTCCAAGGTTCAACCTGTTTTAATCCCCCTAAAGTCTCAGAGGAAACTTCAGTAGGGGGATTTTGTGCTGTGTTTGGGACGCTGTTTCTGGATGCATGGTCCTTTGGCATGATCCTCCTAGAGTTTCTGTGAGCTACCCACGAACATTGATACGTCTGTCCTACAAAGAACCCAGGCTGATACTCATCCAATCAATTGGCCATGGAGCTTACTGAGCAGATTCCAAATTATGTGAGGCCCACCCAAGTGTGTCTTTTGTTGTGACTTTGCACACAGCCCATGCCCTTGCCATGCCTTGATTTCCCCCCTTCACTTCCCTGAAAAAGGGCCCTACACTCTTTTTGAAGAGTCCTACCCAAGATGTTGGAATGGAAGTGGCTGAGAAAGTTTAATGTTGAGTATGTTGAATAGGGAAGACAACAGGATTTATCACTGGGTTCCTGGCAAACTCCCTTGCTCTTCCTAATCGTTCTGAATTCCTGTTCTTTGTTGTGCTGGCCTGGGTGTGTCTAATGTAGCCCACTCTGCTGCCCAGACCCACCATTCATGTGCAAATAATGGGTTTGGGAAGTCCGGGAGACATTTGGGTCTACAGGACTAAAGGTAGAAGACAATAGAGAAAAAAGCCCCCTCTCCTCACTGCAGCCCCTGGGGTCCCCTCCATATCTAGCCAGATGCCAGCCCTTCCCAGTTCCTTGCAGTCTTAGCTTCAAATTTTAATATTAAAATCAGCAGCTTGGCTCATTTTAAACTTGAGAAGTCTGTGGGTTTTTTTGGTTCTGTTCAAAGCAAATGAGCATTTTCCTTTTAGTCTTGTTTAGACAGTGGTTATAAATGGATCTGTCAGTCAGATGGCATGAAACACACAGCCCCTTTCCTCTGGATGATGATACAGATTGTAAGAATGATAATGATGATTGATGGCCACAGAGCCGCCCCATCTTGGCTGCTCCTGCCAAGGGTTGCTAGGGGTTCGAGGAGGAACATTCCTCCTCCTTAGTGAGGGAGGAGCTGGGCACGGCAGGTAGGAGGGAGGCAAATTTTGAGATCTTTACAAGCTCTCCTTGATGTCGTGGAATTCCACCTAGGAAAAGCTGGAATTGGTGATGCTGGTACAGAAATCTCTATTCCATCCACATTCCTGGGGGAACCATGGTCAATCCTGCCACTTGGCGTCAGGGCTGCTGCGAAGGACGATCCAGGGCTGGTTAGACAAAGAACCACGGTGTGACGTGGGCATGATGGCCAGCCCAGGAGTCCTGAGGTGCACATCACCCTAAACCGCAGCCGCCTTCCTTGTAAGGTATTTCTTCCCCATCTTGCCCACTCATGGCACTTGCAACGAAGGAAAGTGTGCTCTGGAAATACCAGGTGATGATGAGAATGTTAGGTATTTAAAGGTTTTTCTAGAAATGCAGTTCAGTATTTTCTCATCAACAACCCATACTAAGACACACTGGAGGACTCGAGTTGTTGGGGGTGGCGGGGCAGAAAGAGAGTTGTTTCTCTCTCCTGGTCTCTGCTGGAAAGCATTCCCAGGGCCGTGACTTTGACCCTGATGGCTAAGTGACCTTCTCCCTGAACTCGCCCTGACTGGTGTTATCTTGAACTTCTCTCTCTCCTTGGAGAGCTCTTATCTTCTGTAACAGCCCCCACCCCTACCCCACTTTGGGCCAATCGCCCTGCCCCACTATTTCACAGGTGTATTCTCTTTTTCTTTCCAATTAAATCATAAGCCATGCAAAGGACACAGTGTCTGTCTTCGTGTCTGCACACTTTGCCTCTCAGGAAATGCTGCTGTTGCTGGAGACCAGGCTCTGAGTGTCTGGCAGAAGGGCCCTTGGAAACGTTGAGTAAAGCCAGCATGTTCATTCTACAGTGGAAGAAAATTCACTGAAGAAAATCTGAGAGTTTGTGGTATGTGATGATGTTGTTAAGGTGCTTCCAAGGGTCAGAAGACTTTAATTATTAGATTATGTTGCTCAGCACCTTTGTGCTGTGTGTTGGTTTTCTTCAGGGTTTAATTTTAGGACGTGGCTAAGTGCAAGAGTGAATGGTGCCTGCTGACCACACCTCAGAATTAGGCAGCGTTCTTAGCCAGACACAGACATCAGGAGGACGAACCAGGCTTCCCTCCATGGAGGCGTCTGCCCAGGCAAGACCCAGGCATAGAAGAGAAGAGAATGCATGCTCCCTGCAGGTGACCTTGACCCGTGAAGAGGAATTCACGAAGCTGAGAAGAGAATGCAGGTATCCGTCACATATTTACTCATCAAATTAAATTGCTTCTTCCTTAGGGAAGCATGAGAATGTACGGGGGCCGGGAGAAGCCGGGAGCGTTACAGCTGTGGGAGTTCTGCAGACACACAGGAGGGGACGGGAGGGTCCCATTTCTAACAGTCCCTGGGTTTCGTCTTGGTCTCTTAAACCCACCAGGCTTATTCTCAGAAGATAGGAGGCTGTGGAGACAGTCTACGCCCATCTTTAGTAGGTCTCTTTAAGAGTTTCTTAAGGTCAAAGAACCAGGCCACACTTTGTAAGCTGTGATCTGGTGGATTTGGGACAGGGAGAAGGTATGAGATAGTTCAGAGGGCGGACACTGCAGTCAGATTTATGGGGTTCAAATGTCAGCTCTACTCATTTCTGGTCCTGCACTAGCTAACTCGAGCTGCCGGTTAGAACACGGCACCACAGACCGGGCTGCTTAAGACAGAAACTTCTTTCCTCACAGTTCTGGAGAGCAGATGTCAGGGATCAAGGTGTCAGTGGGGTTAGGTCCCTCTGAGGCTTCTCCTTGGCTAGCAGGTGGCTGTCTTCTCCCTCTGTGTTCACCGGCCTTCCCTCTGTGTGTGTGTGTGTGTGTGTGTGTGTGTGTGTGTGTGTGTGTGTCCTAATCTCTTCTTACAAGGACACCAGTGAGATTGGATCACAGTCCACCTTAAGGGCCTCGTCTTACCTTACTTGCCTCTTTAAAGATCCTCCTCCTAACAGTCACCTCCTGAGGTACTGGGCTTAAGACTAACATATGAATCTTGAAGGCAGAAGGCATAATTCAGCCCATAACAAGTACCTTCTCTAGAGCTGTGTTCTCATCTGTAAAATGCAGATCACACAGTGCCTACCTCAAGAGGCTGTCCTACTTCCTAATAGAATATTATCTATCATGACACCTGGCCCTGGCCCTGAGTGCCCAGGGGGCTGGGGGCAGAGGCAGTCACCCCCTTTCTCTGAAGCTCTGCCTCCTGGGCAGGATGCCCTAGAGAATTCTCTGGGATTCTTCACATTGAGTGTAGCTCTGGGAGGCAGGTCTGTACTATTTTTTCACTATGGGGTGTTTTTTTGTTAGTTTCTTTCTTTCTTTTGGTGGGTTTTTTTTGTTTGTTTGTTTTTTTGTTTTCTTGGTGCTAAGGGAAACTCAGAGAGATTGCGTTTGCCTTCCTGGGGCCAAAGGCTGTTACTCTAACCGTCCCCCTTCCTGTTGCCAGTGCATCCCTGCAGGACCCCTGCCTCCTTCTGCTCCACAGGAAAGAAAGAACCCTTTTCCTGTTGGTGTCGGAGACTCCTGGCCCTTTCCTCTTCCCCTACAGGCCCTTATCTCTAAGCCCGGTGGGATTTGCGGGTTGAAGGAAAGCAGCCTGCAGTATTGTAGTTACAAGGGATAGACGTGACTGAGAAACGGGATAATCCCACTTTATCTGCCAGGCACTAAGAGCAATTTCAAAAAAGGAGACGCAAACGAGTCCTCGGAGCCTGATTTTGACATCCACTCTTCACCACAGATCAGAGACTATCATGCTCATTTGCTGATCTTGGCTTCATAAGAGGTGTGAGCGTGGAGGGTACATTCTATCCCTTTTAGGAAAAAAAGTATAATTTGCTGTCCTTCAAATAGTTATTTTAGACCCTGGATAAAATATTCGAAGGAGGATATTCTCTTAATGAGAGAATTTCATTTGTTTATCTGTTTACTACTTTACGGAACTACATGCAAAAAATAGAACCAGTCCCATGAATGATGCAAAAGTGGACCAGGATGTCTGCCTTCAAAACGGTGATATTTGGTTAGGGGAGACAGACGACACACATCAACATTAACATGAGAAACTACAAGTAAAATGCAGAACTGCTTAAAGGACGCGCTTATGGGGCAGGCGGGCGCGCCAGCTCTGGGGCAAGGCAGCCCGGGCTGCCGAGGGCACGGCCTGGGGTCTCCAGCAGGACTGTGTGCACCCGGGCCAGCGCCAGATTGGGGCAGGGGCGGCAGGCAGGCGAGCGGAGCGTGAGATGCGGTGGTCCTGCGGGTGAGCTGGGAGATGCTGGTCGGGACGGGGCCTGGACAAATGAGAGTATCAGGCTGAGAAGTGCTGATCCCACGGAGTAGGTAGGAACCTACATTCCTCAATGGAGTCCCCGCATGGTACTTCCCTTCTAGGGGGATCAACCTGGTAGTGAGCTGTAGGATGGCAGATGCCGGTCAAGATGAAGGATGGGGTCTACGGCAGGATTTTAAGCAAGATGGAGTGAGGGTCTGCGCCAGGGACTAACATAATGCAGAAGCATGGTCAGAATAAAAGCCTTTTTGAAAAGAAAGCTTTTTGTTCTGATGGAAATCTAGCCCATAAACCAGCTGCCTTGCACACTTCTCTCTCCTCCCCTTCCGCTCTAACCTGGAAGGCCATGGGCTGGGGACGGTGGTTCCCCAGGATGGAAGGAGCCAGATCTTTGAGCAACTGTGTGTAGCACAGTCCTGCCCAATCTCCAGCTACATTATTTTTTATATAAGCTCCTGCGTGTGTGCTTTGTAAAGACTAAGTTTTTTTAAAGTTAAAAAATGAAAATTTGATAAAAATAACATATTCCCACCACCCAGATGTCACATTTTTAAGAGATTAGGCATATACTCTTGGCTCTTTTTCTATATATGTATATGTGTGTGTGTGTAATTTCTTAACCAAATTAAGATAATGCTGTATATATAACAAATATGTATGTATGTATTAGGCAGGTAAAGATGTATGCATATAAACATAATACTTATTTTTTTTTTTTACCAAAATGAGATTTTACTGCAATACTGTCTCTCTCTATATATATCTTCACTCACATATACATACATATATAAACACATAACACATGGATATATGTATCTTTGAAGAAAATTAGATCAAACTGCACATACTGCATTGTATTTTTTTTAGCCAATGATTTTCACTCCACCATTTCAATAAATTTTGAACTCATATAGAATAACCAGACCATATTCAAATTTTTCCAATTAGCCAAAACATTCCATTTACTGCTGCTTTCCCTAAACAGCATGAAATCCGGGATGGCAACTTGTTTTTATGTCCCTTAAGACTCCTTTATTCTAGAAAAATCCTTTCTAAAATTTCATTGATTTCTTGAAGGGACTAAGCCAGTTGCCTGCAAGATATCCTATTTTACGGTGACTGTCTCTTCTATTTCATGGAGCTTATATCTAAATATTATTAGCTAGAATAGGTCATAGCCAGTCAGAAGACCCATCCTGCCTGTTTGACCCATGACTGGATTAAGGTAATCAAAGTCAGATCTTTCTCTGTTCCAGGTATATTTTCCCCTTATGACTACATTCCATAAAGTATTCCTGAATGTACAGTTAGTTCTTCATCGACTTATTCACATAATAGTTTTAACATCAACTGATCAATCTAGAGCTTATGAAATGATTTTTAAAATAATTCTATAATTCATTCTATATTTATTATATTTATTAGTTGACTTTTTAAAAAATAAAATCGTATTTATTTATTTTGAGAGAGGGTGAGAAAACACAAGTGGGAGAGGGGCAGAAAGAGAGGAAGAGAGAGAGAATCCTGAGTGCTGAGCCTGAGGGGGAGCTCAAACTCATGAACTGTGAGATCATGACCTGAGACACACAGGTGCCCCTTAGTTGGCCATCTTTTGTAAAGTATCATTTTATCTCATCCAGTGGGACAACTTGAATATTCCAAAATCAGTTTCCTACTAAAGGCAGGAAAATGCTTACCTCTTTTCCTTTAATTAATGTTTTCAAAGTGAAGCATTATTTTATTTGAAAAATTCGTTTTTCTAATGTTTTATTTAGTTTTGAGAGAGAGACAGTGTGAGCAGGGGAGGGTCAGAGAGAGAGGGAGACACAGAATCAGAATCAGGCTCCAGGTTCTGAGCTAGCTGTCAGCACAGAGCCCAATGTGGGACTCGAACCCATGAACCGTGAGATCATGAACTGAGCTGAAGCCGGATGCTTAACCAACTGAGCCACCCAGGAGCCTCTGAAGCATTACTTTAATAGCTACCTCAAATGGTGATAAATTAGTTTTCCTTTCTTTATGTTTTTTATAAAAAATTATTGTGAATTAACAGATTTTAATTGATTTGATCTATTTCAACCATCGTAATTACTATGCTTTTTGATTTTTAAATTGTCATGACGAATTGGCAAATGGTCCCTTTTCAAGTGGTCTCTTATGTCCTTTTGATATGACCCCATTAATATTCGAAAGTTTCCTTACTTTCTAGTAAAACAAGGTGGCCCAGGTTCATCTTGGCCCTGAACCAGATAAAAATCAGTCATTTCTCCAAGGACCTCTGATTCCTTCAGGGGAAATGGTGATAGAGACCATGTTTTTGGTCTTTTAAAATCACCTTTATTTATGATATAATTTATGTACTATAAAATGTGTCCACTTAAAATAAATGTATATGCATGTATACATCACCAGAATCAGTACACAGAACATTTCCATCACCCTCAAAAGTTTCCACCTGCTGCTTTGCAGTCAGTCTCCCATCCCTACCCGCAAGCAACCACCGATCTGGTTCTGTCACTAAAGATTAGTTTTGAGTATGTTCCAGAATATAATATAAATAGAATCATATAGTAGCTTCTGTTTTGTGTAGAGCTCCTTCTCTCTCAGTAAAACTTTTCCCTTGGGGTGGAGATAATTTTTTAAGAACTCAGAAAAAAAAACCTTACCGAAAAATTGTAAGTATAATCCAATGAACCATTTCAGATTGAGTCACCAATATGATGCCCCATTACTCCTAATACTTCTGTGTGTAATTCCTCTATTACAGCTTCAAAACCAGGATATTAATATTGATACATTACTACCATCGAATCTTCAGATCCCATTCAAATTCCAGCAATGGCTCAATGTCAAAAGAATACAAATCAGAATTACATGTTCCATTTAGTTGGCGTGTCTTTTTAGTCTCCTTTATTTTGGAAGCATTTCTGTCTTTGTAATATTTTAAGATTACAGGCTGTTTATATTTTATGCAATAACCCTCAATGTGTATTTGTCTGAATCCACATTTGGATTTGGATTGTACAACTCTGGCAAGAATATCACCGAAGCAATGCTATGTTCCTCCCATTGTATCATGTCAGGTAGCACAGGATTTCCCTTTATCCCATTACTGATGAAGTTCGTGTTGCTCATCTGATGATGTGAGCTCTCCTAAGTTTTTCCACTGAAAATTTATTTGTAATGGAATGGTAATAAAAACACAACATATCAAAATTTCTGACAAGCAGCTAAAGGTTATTGGGAAGTTTGTAGCTTTAGGCGCTTATATTTCAAAAATAAAAAGGTCTAAGTCACTGAGTTCAAGAAGCTACAAAAAAAGGGGGGGTCGTGGTGGTGGAATTATACCCAAAGTAAATAGAAGAAAGTAATAAGTAATCAATGAAATAGAAAAAAGACAACTGAAGTAATCAGTGAAACCAAACTGTTGGTTTTGAAAATGACTGGTAAATACGTAGTTGGTTGGACGAAGGAAAAAGGACACGTTACCAATAACAAGGGTGAAGGATGCGACATCACCACTGATGCCGGTAAGACAATAAAAGGATACTAGGAGAATAATATTAACAACTTTATGCCAATTAATTCAACCACTTAGGTGAAGAAAACAAATTCTTTGAAAGACAGTGTTACCAAAACTGTAAAAGGAAGAAAACCGGAAATTCTTAATACACCTATATCTATTAAAGAAATTGAATTTCATTGAATTAAAAACCTTCCCATTAAGAAAACCCCAGATCCAGAAGGCTTCCACACTGAATTTCACTAAATATTTAAGGAAGAGGTAATGTCAAGCCTACACAAATTCTTTCTAAAAATCGAGGAGAGAGCATCTCCCTGCTACCGTCATCACCCAATACCAAAACCTGACAAAGACATTTCAAGAATAAAACACTACTAACCATTTCCCCTTATGAATATAGATGTAAAAACACCTTACCAACATATTAGCACCATATTATGTGGAGGACTGTGTAATTATCTCATAGATGCAGAAACAGCATGCAAGAAGACTCAGACTTTTGGGATTTAACAGTGTGTACCAAGTCTCTCCATTTTTTTCTGCTTGGGGTTGGAATCTGTCCTTGCCCCGCCTGAGTTCAGCTTGCGGCACCCGTACAGTTCCCTGTGCTGCTCATGGAGTTCCTTCTGTACTTGCTGTGATTAGTAGTCAGTAACAAACTCAAGGAGACCCCTATGCAAACTGATGAACTCTTTTTCTTTGTAGGTCCTTCCTGTTCCTTATCCTGGCCTCACCTCTTCCCATTCCAGTCTCTTCAGACTTCATCTCTGCTTGGATCCTCTTCATCCGCTGTGGGTGGAAAGTGCCTGTGGGCTGAAAGCTGAGGGGACTGTAGGTCTCACCTCATCTCTCTCAGGGGCCCATGGTCCTCCTGCCTGCTGTCTGAAAATAGCCATTCTGTAGATTTTGCTCCAATGCCCCTTGTGAGATCCTTGGCAAGGGGTTTTGAAGGTAGAATCACAGTAACAACTGAACCAGGGTTCACGAGAACTCAAGTTATCGGTGCCTTCAAAGCACAGAATAAATTAGATATCTCTTAAAAATAAAGGGTTGAGGGGAGCCTGGATGGCTCAGTTAAGCGTCCGACTTCGGCTCAGATTATGATCTCATGGTTCATGGGTTTGAGCCTTACGTCGGGCTCTGTACTGACAGCTCAGAGCCTGGAGCCTGCTTCGGATTCTGTGTCTCCCTCTCACTCTGCCCCTCCACCCACTTTTGCTCTGTCTCTCTCTCTTTCAAAAATAAATAAAGATTTTTTTAAAAAGAGAGAATAAAGGAAAGAGAGGTATTTTTAAAAGTAGCTTGGAAGAGAAGTGCTGGAGAGAGACTGAGGGATGTAGAAGAAATAAATGCTCAAATGGTCTAAATCGAAGCCCTCTGACTGGGGAGGGTATTCAGGAAAAGAGCTCCATGTGGGATGGGTGCACAGCCGTGAGATGAGAAGTGGTTGGAGAGCATGAAGCCGCCAAGGAGACAGGAGAGAGCGGGCAGAAGGAAGAGAGGGCCAGGGCCAGGATCTTGGGAAGGACTCAGGCTGCATTGAGACGAGGAGAGCCAGCAAGACAGGATAGAATTTCATGGGGAGGTTAGGAGCTTTCAAGGAATGGGCATTAAAAATTGCATCTGGCAATGAAAAGGTCATCTGTGTCTGCAGAAAGCCTTCGAGTAAATTGTGAGGGTGTGACCTTGACTGCAATGGGTTAATGAGGAGTGGGCGTTGAGGAAATGGAGGTGGGGTAAGAGCAGGTGAAAGGAAGAGAGCTCAGGCAGCTGGAGGGTGGGGAGTAGGTGTCCTTCAGTTAGGGAAGACCTAACTGAGTTTTTAGCCAAGGGAATCATCTTTCCCAAAGTCCTGCTATAAATCTAACTTGCTAGTGGCGTGGGTGTTTGGATAATAGAAATTCCATTTTCATCTATTTATCTGTGTATCTGTTTACTGCCTGTCTCGTTCCCGGGGATCCCAGTTGGCTTGGTTTTCCATCTGTCTTGGGCCCCCTAGACCCAGCCTCCCTTATGTGCCCGTGTTTCATTTTGCCGCAGAGGATGGCACAGGTCTGTGCATAACTCGCCAGTTTCCGAGGTTGATGTAGGCTATCAAAGCACAGAAGAAAGAGAGATTGTAACAGGAACACAAAGACTCCATCTTTCCCTCCTTGGGGAGAATTATCTTAGCAGATAGCGCAATATTTTTTGGGCCGGCTGCTCCTACAGATTGCTGGCTGGCCAGATCAACACAAAGTTCTTCTGTTGGGTCTCTAAGGAGCCTCAAATGGACTGGTCAATGCCATGTCCTGGATCCTGTGATATCTTCCCTCCTGCTGCATTGCCTGGGCCAGGGTCCCTGCAAGGCTGAGAGACCCCTTCCCCCCAAGTAGGTCTCACTCCATTTCTGGCTTCAGAGCTTTGTGGCCTCACTGTCCTGTGGGCCCCTGTTTTAGGTTAGATGTGACATCTGGACAGTGTCCATGGACCGGGCACAGGGTTATCTGAAGACACTGTTACCTAAGCAGATGCCATGCCTCTTGAAAATACTCTACCCGTTAGGCCTTCTTTTTTACCCAGGAGATCCACACACAGAACCACCTTCCTTCCTGGATCTGCTGAGACAGCTTCAGCTCTGCTTTTAACACACCTTCTCTTAAAAATGCAGGCAGTTACTAAGAATTCCTTTGCCTTCATCTCGTCAAACTCCCCTCTCTGCCCATGTCCACGGTCAGACGTCGAAGCACAAGCCTTGAGAGGTCAGATGTCGTCCAGAGCCACACAGGTGCACCGTGATGGAGGAAGGCTGAACTCTATGGTCTTGTAAAGGATCTGTATCTTGTCGTGAGATGGCAGGTTCTTCTACGTCACCAAAGTAGTATAAACGAACACCCAGTATAACCCAAGTCTGTCCTCACAGCCTTGGAGGCGCTTAAGGGAATTCTGTACCTTTGAAGAGATCAAGTGGCTGATTGTCAGATCCAAGGATGTCCCTGGGCTGGGCACTGTGAGCTGACCCTTTGTGTCACTGGGCTTTTTAATTTTCAGAGACTGTACAAAGGTACAGAGCTTCCAGTGCTGTACCCAAGTGTTGCAAAACAGACACTTCTTTATTTCAGAATCGTTCATGGTTTATACCTTGTGTATTTCAGGGCTCTTGGTCAGTATCTGCTAATTATTTCTCATCGTTTTCTGTTAGTGGGTTTGGATTATTGCCCCTTATCTGAGAAATGGAAAAAGCCAAAGGTCTGTACCGAGGGAGTGTCTGTGTCCCAAACTGAAAAGAAAATCAGCACAAGTGGCCAAAGACTCAAGCCTGCTGACTTGGGGCCAGGGACACACATGGGCAGTGCTGATTTTCCTTCATCTCAGAGAACCCTTTCAAGGCCAACCTCAGAATGACATTTTAGACCCAAAACTGTCTGGAATGAGGATAACCATTTTTAAAAGAAGGGAACGCCTTCAGCTCCCAAGCACTCCTTTCACTCAGCAGGTCTGGCCAGTCTCCCTCCCTGCCCGCCCCACCCTGTTGGACATGTTACCTCCTCTGAACATCCTGAAAATAACAGGATCTGTTACAGACCAAGTGCTTGAGTCCCCCCACCCCCAAATCCATAGGTTAAAACCCTAACACCCTGTGTAGCTGTACTTGGAGATGAGGAGGAGGTGACAAAGGTTAAATGACATCACGGGGTAGGAGGGCTGATATGATGGAGCAGGTGGCCAGATGAGAGGAGGAAGTGACACCAGGACTCTCTCTGTGCCGTGTGAAGACCCAGCAAGAAGGCAGCCATCTACATGCCAGGAAGAGAGCTCTCACCAGGAATGGACCCAAGTCCATCTTTGATTCAGACTTCTGGCCTCCGGAATGTGTTAAAATAAATTTCCGTTGTCTAAGTCACCCAGTCTGTGGTGCGTTGCAATGGTGGCCCAAGCTGACTAAGGCGGCATCGTAAAGATTAAAGGAGACCTCAGAGAGTGTTCATTTAAAACCCGTATTTTGGAAGTGAGGAAATTGAGGCCCCAAGATGTGATTTGATGGATGACATGTTGCTTTTAAGTGACGGAGCCAAAACCACAACCAGGGTCTGATTTAGAAGCCAGGTCATTTCTTACCATGCGGTACTGCATACATCTTGTGACCCCGCCTACTGCATCCACACCCTTGATAGGCTCTGCTACTCCCCTTACTTCAGCGAGCCTCTGTTATCCTCCTGAACATGTCACAGGATAAGATAAGAGTGATCTAAAGCATTCATAAAAAGTGATTTTGATCCACAGCCTTCTAGGCCTCAAAACTCAAGTGTTTAATGGAGGTAGGCAGGTAAATGTGCCAAGTGGCTGGGTATAAAGAGAGTAGTGGGGACTGTGGCAAATGAGCAAGCATATACTCTAGGGTGTTTATTTTATTTTTTATTTTGTTTTACTTTTTACTCTAGGGCACTTAAATTCCAATTAAAATTTTTTTCACCCTGTCCAAAACAGAACACATCTGGCCTATAGGCTATGTGTCTGGCCACCTGTAGGCCAAGGGAGGCCACCAAAATAAAGACATTCTGAAGTCTCGGTGGCTCATCACAATCAAAGTTTATTGCTCACTCCTGTCACATCCTGATGTGGTTGGAAGTTGGGAAGGACTCTGTTTCACTCAGTTGTTTAAAGATCTGGCTCCTTCCATATTGGGGAAACACCAGCCCAGAAGGGGACAAGGGAGAGTGCAGAAATCTGACTTATAGGCCAGGCTTAGCTATAGTATCCCTCATCTCAGCCCTCATGCCCCTGGTGGGAGCCATCACATGGCTCCACCTATAAGTAGGGAAGCTGGACAAGTAACCTTTTGAGCCCAGGGTGAACATGAAGCAGTTTGTGAGCACATGGCTCTGTTTCTGCCTTAGCCACTCATGGGTGCTGTGCTTCAACACGTGTGTGTCTATCACCTCATTCTGGGAGGCAGGCATGGTGACCTCACCTCCCTGATGACAGAAACTGAGGACCAGAGAAGTCAATCCACCTCTCCCAATCACACAGCCACTAAGAGAAAGACAGAACTCCTGCTCTCCAGCCCCTCCCACCTGCCACACTTTAGCCCAGTTCCCAGAGCCACTGAACAAGCAGAGATTTCTAGCTTCTGGTTGTCCCACTGAGAAGGGCTGAATATGGTGGCAATACCATTCCTCCAAGTACAGAGCACCCTTGTGGCTAAAAGGTCCAAAAGCCATGGCTTCTCCTCTATAGACAGAGGGTGACTAGATGGGGAGGGAGGGACGAGGAGCCAGGGCTAGGGACTGGAAAGGCTGTGAAAGCCGTGGGGAGCCATACTGCCCAATTACCTACTAATAATTGAGAAGAATTAACTTAGTGTCTACCATAGCGCCACCCGGGGTGCTGGGGAGTCCCAAGGGGCAGAGGTTCAGGTTTACACATAGTGATGTGGGGTCCACACCAGACCAGCTAAGAAGTGGTGGACAGAGCTGCTGGTGGAGTTGGGGGTGTGGAATGAGAGGTGCAGTCAAGACATAAGCACTGATTTGTCGATTTTGGAAATAGGAAAGTGACTCCAAAGGTATGAAAGTGGAGATGACGAACAAATCACTAGTGTCATTTATTTATTTTTTAATGTTTTATTTATTTTTGAGAGAGAGAGAGAGACAGCGTGAGCAGGGGAGGTTCAGAGAGAGAGGGAGACACAGAATCTGAAGTGGGCTCCAGGCTCTGAGCTGTCAGCACAGAGACCGACGTGGGGCTCGAACCCACGAACCGTGAGATCATGACCTGAGCTGAAGTTGGCTGCTTAACTGACTGAGCCACCCAGGAGCCCCACTGTTTTATTTTTATGTTTGATTTTATTTGTCTTGACTTCTTTCCTCAGGGAATCTCAAAGACACCCCTACAGTAAAGTTCTCCTCAGAGCTTGAAAGCCACAAGGGGCTGAGCACTCGGCGAGCCCAGGACTCGGCTGGGGGAGTGGGCAGTGAGGGGCATGGGTGGGCCCTGGGGCAGCTGGGCCAAGGGGACTCTCCCCTCTGCCGAGAAGACGGTCCCTGCCGGCGGTCTCGGCAGAGTGGGCTCCCGGCTGTCCACTCTTCAGACTCTGCTTGTTGAGAGGAACCAAGTCTCATTCAGTTCACAACTCAGGGGATAGAAAATATTACTTTAAGGACACATGTGACCTCATGGGAATGCAGCAAGGACAAACAAGCAGGCCAGTCACCAGCACTCGTTTGTGGTAACAGGCGGGCCTCACAACTGGCCTGGAAGCCATCTTCTCCGTGATGCTTCTAGCTACCTCCTCCTCCTGCTCATTTCTTGGTGTGTGTGTGTCTGTGTGTGTCTGTGTGTGCGCACACACACACAGACACACACAGAGTAGACTGTTGCCACCTCGTTCAGCAGGAGCAGGGGGGAAATTCCCTCAGTGAAAAAACAGAGGTGGTGGTAGTCTCTGTGCCTGATGGCGTTCAACATAAAGACAGAAGTGTTATTTCAGTGACGTCTTCAACAGTCCTGAAGTGTCTTTGGGGGCCAGGGGTGACATAAGGTGAAAAAGGATCACTGATCTAGACCTAGGGTTCTTAATTTGAGGGGCATGCAGGTCTGGGACCTTCCTGAAGGTGTGGAAGAAATGTGTGTACAGGAATGAGTGCATTTTGTGCTCCTTGGGGAGAATATCCATAGTTTTTTATTACATCCTCAAAAGAGTCTACACCTAACCATGGTTGGGGACTCCTCCTGCCAGGCACAAGGGCGCTCTCCCCAAGGAGATTGTGAAATCCAATTTTAATTGACTTTTCTGATTTGAAAAGTTGATGCTTTTGCAAAGAGAGGAAAACAATGTAACAGAGGGCTAGATAGAAAAGCAGAAAACACACGGCATCTTTACTATACAAAACCTGATTTTCATCGAGGACACACTATCCGTCCTAGCTGCGGAGGGTACAGCCCCGGTGAGGGAAACAGATCCCCATCTCTTCTCTCACGGAGGCTGCTGTCGGGTGGGGTCAGACAGAAATGCACAAGAATGACACAAATGAGTGAGCTGGGAGGATGTTGGGTGGTGGTGAGGGCTACATAGAAAGATGAAATGGGGGAGGGCAGCGGGAAAGCCTCACTGAGAGGCAACATCCATGGGGAGCCCCCAGCTGGGAGGGCCGGTTTTCTGGGGAGGGCTGTCCAGGTAGAGGAAGGAGGCCAGGGGCCAGTGCAAAGTCTCAGAGGCAGGAGGCTGAGGACGTGTCCCCCCCGGGCGAACGAACGTGATGGAGCTGACTTACAAAGGTAATGCAGCGGCTCCAGATGTTCAGCCGTGAGCCTGACGGACAACTCCCATGGGCTCACCGACTCAATGTGCCGGTCGGTATGTGCCGTCTGTCCCCACGGGGTGGCCCACTGTAGGGCCTGACCCACACACTGCCTACGACACAGGCGGAGTCAGGGGCGGAAGGAAAAGAAAGACATGTTTGTGATGGAAGATTTAGAAAATACACGAGTGAAAACAAAGAGTGTGGACGCACAGGCTCACGTTTCTGTTTGGCCACAGGAGCAGGTGTAGGAGTCATTATCCGGGGCTGCTGGCAGCGAGCCCTGACGGGGGGCCCGTCTTCTTTCTGCTCTCAAAACAGCTGCATCTCATGGCTCTCCTTGACCTCCAGAGCTATTGTTAAATGCAACCAGACACGTGATTGAAAAGAGGCTCTGCAGTCATTATTCCGTGGTGTCATCAAAAATGCGCCACAGTGGCTCCGGTGGGTGTGGCGGGCTCATCTGCACAAAGAGCGAGGTCTCTGCGGGCTCCTGGCGCTGGCAGCCCTCCTGTGTCCGATGGGGGCTCAGGCTGTGTGGGGGGTGAGGGTTTGTCTCCTAAAGCAGCCGGTCTGTTTTTACTTAAGTTACACGAGATCATTATTTAACAGCATGGCCACAGGGGAGGGAGAGTTTTCCAGGTTCCTGATGTGATAAAAGACCTCTTTCTTGATGAGTAACAAGTTAGAATGAAAGGGCTGCTTGGCTGGTACTGCTCAGTGCAATTCCGGCAGCGCACAACCGAGCTACCAGAGACACGTATGCAGAACTGGAAGCGTGCAGAGAGAGAGACCATTCTGGCAGTTGAGAACTTGGGTTGTTTTGGTGTTAAAGATAATTTCTGTGGTTGAAATAATAGATTTTTTTTCCTTAGTAACACGATGTGCAATAGCTTTAAAGAAGCCCAGACATCAAGGCAACCCACACCATTTATTGAAACGTGACAATTGGCTGGTTCAAGTGGATACGAAAACTTTGTGCAGAAGGTCTTCTTCCCCATATTCTCCCTCCAGAAAAAAGCCTTGAAATCTCAAAGTAGGAGCACCTTCAGCTCAGGTCATGATCTCACGGTTCGTGAGTTCGAGCCCCACATTGGCCTCTGTGCTGACAGCTCAGAGCCTGGAGCCTGCTTCAGATTCTGTGTCTTCTTCTCTCTCTCTACCTCTCCCCTACTCATGCCCTGTCTTTCTCTGTCTCAAAAATAAATAAACTATATATATATATAAAAAGAAATCTCAAAGTAGTTAGCATCGGAAGTTACTCCTTGAAGGACACCTGGAAGGCCAGTGCCATGTGGAGTTGGTTCTTTTTCAAGTTCTAGCTTGGGCTTGGAAAAAAAGAAGCACGGGGCTTTATACAAAGCATAGGTCACCAGCTCTTCTTGACTTTGGGCCCAGTCTCCAAGTGACCACACAGGGCAAACAGCAGAAGCCAACCAAAAGAAGGGCTCGAGATGTTTGCTTAGACATTCTGTATGTTTTTCCCGACTGTTGGCACCGAGGGTGTGCTTGCGGCTGACAGTTTGTAGCGTTTACAAAGCTTCCGAGATTTCTAACAGACCTGTTGTAAGGTTTGCTTCAGTGGCCAGCTTTAACCCTCTCCACTGCGTGGCCAACAGGGTGTAGATGGAGGGTGGGCTGAACCAGACCCACAGGTTGGGTCCAGATCGTCACCCACTAGGAGGGTTTGTCCATGCTAGGTCCCTGTAAGTGGCAGAACGAAACATATTGGCAACTCCAGCCAATGCAGAATGTCTCCTGGGCTCATGTACTCACACCACCCTTGAGACTTGTGCTGGGCCTTGTAGTCAATGCAACCTTCCAGAAGAATACAAAACTCAATTTGCCAAAGCAAAGATTTCTGTCTGCATCTTGCCTTTCCTTTCCCGTCCTCTCTTCATGCTGCACGTGGCCTTGGTGTGTAAGCACGGTGCGGTGTCAATACTTCCTTCAGTGTGGATCAAGTGAGCATCCTGGGACCTGCAGAGGTGTGGGTGCTCCTTCATCAACCCCACTCAAGTGGGGGGGCAAACCGGGCCTGGAAACACTCCTGACCTGCTTGGGTCTGTGGCCGAGCTCAGAGCCTGGGCCTGGGCCGCCCTATGTCGCAGTCTCGGGACCAGATGCGGGGCTCCTCTGGGGTTTAGAACAGATAGTCAGCAGAGTAGGGTTCGGAGGAGTGTGGCAATGCCATCTGGCAGGGTTGCAGACTGAACACTGCAGCCTAAGGTGAGCTCTTCCTCCCGTCCTTCCACACCAGCTCTCCCAGCCTGCCCGGAGCCCCGGACCTGTTAGTGTCCTCCCTCTAAGCAGATGGGGGGGGGGGCTTCTGGCTCAGCCTAAGCTGTGCTTTCTGGCATGCTAGCCCACGTGAGCACGCATGACAGGAAGAGCCCGCGGGGACACACGCCGAAGCTGGCGGGGAGGAGCGCTGGCAGAGAAGGGCCTGGGGACACAGCTGGCAGAGCGCTCCAATGGGCCGGGGGCACAGACGAGCCAGGCACAGAGGGGCTTCAGGCAGAGTGTGGTGGGCTGCTTTCAGGAAGCTCTTTGCATGATGCTGGGAGCACGCCACCTTGCTTCGGGACTCAGATGAGAACTCGTGACAGACTTGGGACAAGTGGCACTCCGCTTCTGCACAGGACACTGTGCTGCTTGGTGCTGTGAGACTAGACAGGAAGGTTGTGTCTTTAGACGTGCTGGGGGTGGTGCTTCTGTCAGGGGAACAGGCAGACCCAGGGCCCCAGCAGTGGAGGGACACGGCTGCAGTGTGTCCCTGAGAGGCCACTGACACCTCCAGCAGCTTCTGAGCAGAAGCTCCTAGGAGCCCGAGAGAGCGGCAGAGGCCCGGTAGGGAGCATGAGTGTGATTGTTCAGATCCCTGAGCAACTGGTGACATCTTCACATCTGAATGTCTGTCTGTCATCATCATCAGCAGCCTCTCTCTTTGTTAGATCCTGATCCTATCTGTCTATATCTACTGTCCATTATCTATCCGCATCTGTTGTATCCATCATCTCTCTTTGATGGGGGTCAGGTGAGGTCAGCTGAGGGCTTGCTGTTGAGTAGGCAGAATGCCCGTGTATCTTCTCTCTTTGGTACCTACTGCATGGTGACAAGTTTGGGGACACCTGTGCTACATGGCAAACAGGCCTCAGCCTTGACTGATGGAGGAAGGCCATACCTTACAGGTGACTGTCAACCAAAGGAGGCCATTAGAGAAGGAGGCAAGGGGGGTTGTCTCCGAAAAGCACACACCACTGCTCCCTGAGCGATCATGGCAGTAAGCTGGCAGCGGCGCATGGCAAGGCGCCCGCAGCTGGACCTTTCCCAGCCTCTTTTTTCACATGCCACAGGAGATGACTTGCTAGAAGAGGGCCTCAATTGGCACCCCTCCACTGTTTACATTTGGTCATTAATTCCCAATTCCCATGAGTCAACTGGAGAGCTCTGCCGGTGGCGGCTGTTCTGCTGTGCTGTTTTGTCTGGATTAACGCCACGGACTCTAGGCTGATATATTTTCCCTCAAGGAAAAGAGGAAAAGATAGCCATACGAAGGCAAAATATGTACACATATAGTTGGGGACGCCACAAAGCCGGAATAAGTGAACTAGTTCAGCTAAAACGGGAGCCAACACAAACACCAAGCCAACACGAGCGTAGGAAATGTTGCTAAGGAGGAAAGATGGAAAGCAGTAAAAGGATGAGGCAGCACACACTTTCTAGTCTTGGTTCAGATTCCATTCTGACGATCGCCATGTAGGGGATCGCCTTCCGTGGTGGGCCTCCCCAAGCTTCCGGTACTAAATCTTGTCCACCCTCTCACTGATGGTGATGGTGGGCTAACGACTCTGCATCTCTCCCCATACTCTCCTGAGAGCTCTCCTTCGGCCCTCCCTTCTCCTGGCCTGACCTCCAGGTGAGGTGGGTTCCGCCCAGCAGTTTCCCTCCTGGAACATCTGCTTCGGAGCTGAGGTTGCACCTGAAGCATGAGGTTTGGGGATGTGAAATTATAGTGGTCATGATCGCGGTTCCATGTCCAGCAGCTGTGGCAGAGTTATGGCTTGATTTCGTGGAGGTGGCTTCCTCCCGAAGGGGTGGTGGCAGCCCCGGAGCCCACTGCTCTGGTGGCAGATTCCCGGCCCAGTGAGGAGTCTCCCCAAGAGCAGGGGCAGTTGGTGGCCAGCTCTACGGTGTGGCTTTGGGTGTTGGGCCTAGAAGCTCGGCTTTGGGTCTGTTTCCTTGGCTCTCCCACCGATCCTGTAAGCCATTAGAAACCCGAAACAAATCCTTCTTTGTTTAAACCAGCAAAAATCTATTGTCTTCTCTGCGACCCTGCCCTGCTTAATGCAGAGGACAAAACACAGGGGCTGTGCTCCCTCCACAACAAATAGGGTGGCATGGAGGCAACTTGGGCACGTTGCTCACTTTGAGCAGAATTTGAATGATAAAGGAGAGTTTGTCGACTTTTCAACGTTTCCAGTCTCAAAGAATCTCTCCACTCATAATATTGATCCCTTTTAAGATCCCCAGGGGGAAATTATCTACATTTTAACCATATCAGGGGTTTGAGGCTGAGCCCTTGCATCTGCTGATGACAGCGACATTCTTGGGGAGCAAGAGGGTCTGGACACTTGTCACAAATTTAGGTCACTGACAGTGACAAGCCAATTCTTGCCGCTAACAGGTCCTTGATGCTCAGCAGAGACCTGTGGGAAGAATTCTGCCATAGTTCTTTCCTCTGTGTGTGCTTGGGTCAGGAGGATGCTCTCGCTCTTCTTCATGGTCTGCCCAGTTCTCATGTTATCCAGACTGAGGGAAACAGAATGACGGCCTCCCAGAGACAGCCACATCCTAATCCCCAGAGCCTGTGAATGCATTCTGCTTCGTGGAAGAAACTGCGAATATACTGACCTTAAGATAGGGGGATGATCTTAGACTATTGGGTTGGACTCAAAGTACTGGCGGGGTGAGAGTCCTTAAAGCTGGAGAAGGAGAATCAGAGGGGGATGTACTCGTGGAAGAATGATCAGAGATACAACATTGCTGGCTTTGAAGGAGAAGAGGGGTGGTGAGCAAAGAAAACGGTACCTATGGAAGCTGGAAAGGCCAGGGAAATCCATTTTCCTCTAGAGCCTCCGGAACGAATGCAGCCCTGCCATCACCTTGATGTTAGCCCAGTGAGAGCTGTGTCAGACTTCTGGCCATCAGAAATGTAAGAGCACTTTTGTGTCATTTAAGCTTCCAGGTTTGAGGTAATTTGTTACAGCAAGAGTAAAAAACTAAAATATCAACCTTCAACCATTCTTTCCTGTGATTCCATCAAACCCCAAATGAGTTCATGGCTAAGAAAGTGGTCTCAGGCTTGTGGGAGCTAGAGAGGGAGAGCTTGCAAACAAATGTTTTATTTCTGAAAAGACTGGCTAATGGAAAGACCATGCTTTTGTTGACTCAGTTATGGATGGAATAAACAATGTGTAAATCATATGTAAGAGCAAATTTCTGAACATTTATGATAGGCGGTTTACGTACTTGTACGCAAAGCAGTCTCGTTCAGGATCCTGTTTCCACGGGATGTCATAAGATGAGAAAGTAACTGTCCTATGTAGAAAATTGATGCCTGGGGGCCCCTGAGTGGCTCAGTAGGTTAAAATGGCCGACTTCAGCTCAGGTCATGATCTCACGGTTTGTGGCTTCGAGCCCGGCGTTGGGCTCTGTGCTGACAGCTCGGAGCCTGGAGCCTGCTAAGGATTCTGTTTCCATCTCTCTCTGCCCCTCCCTTGTTCAGACTCTGTCTCTCTCTCTCAAAAACAGATCAAAAAACATTAAAAAACTAAAAAAAGAAAGAAAATTAAAGCCTGAATCAGTTGTTAGAGGGGAAAAAATACAATTGAAGTGCCATTATGTAGTGTTTCTACCAGACCTACCAAATGCATTATTAAAACTTAAATGTTCTATTTCAAACACTGTCCCAGGATTTTGAAAGCCATTGATGCCGTTGCGCACTGTACTCACTTCCGGGTGTGCATTCTGCTGAACATTCCCGGAAGATGAGGACCAGGTGGTGCAGCTCTGGAGGGTCTCTTTAGCAGCTCTGCTCACAGGGCTCGGGAGCAGAAATTTAAGAAATATTTGTTGGCCAATAGCCACTCCGTTCCTGACTGCCACTTGATCAAATGTTTGTCTATGCATTAACTCTTCAGTACTAAGGAGCTAGTGAAGCATCACAAGTTATTCAACTAACAAGTGCCTGAGGATTGCCTGGCCCCTAGAAGAGTCTAAGCAGTGCTGCACGGGGCCCCCGGACACCCAGATGTGTTCCAGCACTGGCAGGCACACTGGGACCAGAGGAAGGTACTGGTTTGAGTTAGGAGGCGTGGCTGCTGACAGAGAAAATGGAAAGTGAGCATCGTCTACTAAGAGTAAGAGAACAAGTCTCAAGCAGTGGCAACAGCAGGGAGCCCAGGCGGCTGGGAGCCAAGACAAGAGGAGCAGGAGGGGAGGTGGAGAGGGTAAGGGGGGGAGAGTGAAGAGGGGGCAGGGGCTGGGTTTCTAAGCACAGCCACACAGCCAGACATAGCTTCTCCTCATCAAGAACCAGAGCACCTGAGCCTCAGCCCAGGCCTCAAGGAAGAGCTGAGGAGGTGAGAATGGGGAGGAGGGATCATAAGACAAAAGAGTCTCAAAGCTCCTCAGACTGGTGGCGTAGAATAAGGAGACACCGGAAACTCGTGAGCAGGTAGGTCCTCATCTCCCGTATTTTATCCACTTTAAGATCGTACTATTTTTCCCTTCATATTTTAACATCGTGAAATAGGATTGGGTGTTACAGTTGATGTTTTTTAATTGCTGCCACTGTCTAGGAGTGACTGTGGTCATCATTTGTGGCCACATTGACTGGACCACTACAGGTCTTTAATGTTCCAGTCAACAAAAAAGGACACTCTGAGGAAGGAAGAAATATGAGTCCCAGGCATTACCTGAAGTCTTTCCATGGAACTGAATTTCAGTGGAAAACACTTTATAAACTTCTGGGAAGGTCATGAAAGCACCAGAATCAAAACTTGCAGAATGGGTCCTAAGGACTTGGGAACAGATCCTGTAAATGATCATGGGGCACTTTCTAAGAAACGCTGCATCGTAAGCTTGAGAAAAACACAGTCAAAAACTGAGTTAAAAGGACCCAGAAGAATCAGACTCTGGCTGCAGAGAATTTCTAGGAACATTTTTAACCAGTTTAGTTCAATCATATTTTCCTTTTTATGCTTGCACAAATGTGATATTTCAGTATAGTTTTTTTTTTAATGTCTAAGCTCTTTCAGCAAATGTAAATTAAAAATTCTGAGAGAAGAAAAGATTATGAGTTATTTGTTTTTATTTCTTAATGTTCATGAAACAATCTTATTGTGTCTTAGATCTTATGAAATCTAACCATAGTCTCTTCAGTTGTGTTAATCTGCTATTAAACCTACCACAGAGATTTAAGTTTTTGGACATTGTTTTGTATCGCTAGAAGTCACAATATGCTGGGTCATTTTTTAGATTCTTGCTGACTGCAGATATTTTTAAGCCTGTTTTATTTCCTTAAACACAGTTAACATATTTGTCTGATAATCTCTGTCTGACAATTCCAGTATCTAAATATTGAAGCATATTGGTTCTGTTTATTGTTTTGATTGTTTTTTGTTCGTGATGTTTCATTTTGTTTGTTTTGTGTTTTGTTTTCTTGTGTGCTTGGTTATTTTTGACTGTGTACTGCTCATTGTCCCTACAAAAGGGTTTGTGGACCAATGTTGAGAAAACATTTATCCATGAAAGGATTTGTGGTTGATTCTCCCAGGAAGGCACCCCAGGCACTACCGGCATGGACCGTATTAAAATAAATTCATGGTATGAGGTTTTCTTACCACCCAGGAAGCATGAGGCCATGCTGCACATCCTGATGAGAGTCAGCTTGCAATCACACAATCACAACTCCTTAAGGCGGTTATTGTCTTTTTTTCCCTTTTTCCTCTGCTCTGCTTAGCACCAAGACAACCTTACTATAGTTTCTGAGAGGTGGAAAGTGGAGGTAGTTTTATTTCTAGTTTATCTTTGTCCACGGGCTGTAGACATCTAAAGCCCCAGCTTCTGTGGAGAAAGTATCCTTAGATTCTGGTACAATTTTGGTAATTCTGGTACCAGAAGGTATTAGACTTCCCACTTTGGGTCAGCACAGGGTCTTGACTTCAGGATCCTGGCCCCTCAAAGCTGCCAAAACTGAAGCCCAGGCTTGCCCAGCTCGGTAAAGGACCTAAGGCAGAAGCAGCTTCAGTTCTCCTGTTTCTCAGTTTCCCTTTTGCCATGGGCTTCGGCCTGGTACTTCTTACTATTTTGTTAGTTATTTCATGTTGTTAAGCAGATAATCTAAATATTTAATATAGAATGTCAATTGTTTTCATGGGGAGAGTTGATTCAAATGACTCAGCTGACATTTCTGTAAGAAGAAATCTCTATGTTACTATTACTATTTTTCAGTTTTTTAGTCTATAGGTACTTTGGCCTTCCTTCTACATGTGGGGTGAGAATCAAAATCAGAGAAAAAGCAGAATAACAGACTTGATATCACAAAAGGGATCAACTCAATGAACCCATGCCTATATTTTCTGGAGGAGGAAATAGACCTGGGTGTTCTCTCTTACCTAAGATTTTGTCTCTATGACACTAGGTATCAGTAACATGGATTTTGTGCCCAGTCAAACTGTAGTATCTCTTTGTTCTCTCATAAGTGATCTGTTGACTATATTATAACTCTCGGAGGGGCCATTATCTTGTCTTTATTTTTGCATTTCCTTAAAAGGCAAAAAGAGTGCTATGCTCTTGGTATTTTTTCACAAAAATTAATTTAATAAAGAGTTGGTTTGGTTGGTTCACAGTTTCTATCTACTAAAGCTGAATTTAGAGATGTCTTGGATCCAGTAATCTCATATCGAGAAATATTCCCCTCAAATTCCTACTTACATGCTCAAAGCCATTCATAAGAATGCTATGGCAGGATTCAGATTTCCAGCAGTGGCAGAATGGAAAAATAAATTGAGGTGTGGTCATCTAATAGAATACTATACCCCCACAAAAATGGAAAACCTACTGTTACATGCAAATCATGCAGGAATATCACCAAAAAATGTAAATAAAATAAATCAAGTATAAGAGAATTCATACCACATGGATCCATTTAAAAAATTTTAATGCTTATTTATTTATTGAGAGAGAGAGAGAAAGAGAGCATGAGTGGGGGAGGGGCAGAGAGACAAGGAGACACAGAATCCAAGGTTCTGAGCTGTCAGCACAGAGCTGGCCACGGAGATCGACCTCACGAACTGCAAGATCATGACCTGAGCCGATGTCAGGTGCTCAACCACCTGAGCCACCCAGGCATCCCAACCCATGGATCCATTTAGATAAAATTCAAAAAGAGGCAAAACTAGACTATGGTAGTAGGATCATGGCTACCTTGGGTGGTAGGGAGGGAGGAAGTGAACAGAAAAGGGCCAGGGGAGAGCTCTGGGTTCTCTTTCTTGGTTACATGTCTGTATACTATTCTGGCTTCTTTGGTGTATTAATTTTTGAATACCTATTACACTGTGTATTTATGATCTGTGCATTTTAGGTATCTTTTATTTTAATTTAAAAATTTAGGTATAAAATATAGTTGAGTGTTATTGGTTTTTCTCCTATGAAAGACCGTATCTGTTAAATTTTGGGGCTGAGTGGGTACAGTGTACATCATTGATGGTACATGACAAAGTAGTACTCTCTAAGCTCCTCCCCTTTCTCAGGGGGTCTTCGATGGAAAGTGTGTAGAGATCAGGAGATCTGATGTTGAGGGATGAGTTGGGGCAAGGGACCTCTTTCTTCCTCCTTATATCTGTTCAATTTTTGGATATAGAAAAGCACAAAGTCCTTTTCGAGATGGCCTTTGGGCTCTCTGGGAGTCAACACTAGGAGAATACAACCTTAACTCTGAAAATCAGCACCAAGGCCTCGTGTCACTGAGGCACCTCAGAGCAGTTTCAGAGAGCTGTGCGAGAGAAATTCATCACTTTACAAACGCACTCATTATTTCTTCTGTCCCAAGTGAGTCGGGTCGTGTTTTATTCATTGAAAATATAGATTTTTATTGTTTGCCTTTCTTTCTCTCTGAAGGTGGTGATTATGGTGATCTGTCACCAAAGTCCAGCCTTTGTCTCTGGGGGAGTGGCAAGGGGAGGGGGCTTTCTGTGCCTCCCCTGCCTGTCGGAGCACTTGATCCCTTGCCAGCTGCTCTCCCCACTGTCTCCTTAAAAGCCCAACTGCTGGCAGGCAGCTAAAGGGGCCAAGGGGAAAGGCGCTTTTGTTTCCCATTATTCCAAGGATGGGAGGGTGTCTGAGTAGAAGGATGATGTTAAAAGGGAAAAAAGGACATTAAAAACACACGTGGATTATCCATTGGCTTGCTGCTCAGGACCCAAATGCTCTCTGCACAGAACGATTGGATTTACCCTTCTGTGTGTGGACAGAGAGCAGCCCACGTGTGGCCAAAGTGATGCATGCACACGTGCAAAGGACGAGGCTGAGGGGGCACCAGGGCCAACTCCCTCCCCGGCTTCCCAGGCCGAGGTAGGGGGACAACTAGACTTGAGGTGATTTTAGGAACAACGGAGCTAAATTTAAAAATCTGACAACAGTATCACCTCGACAGAGGGAATTGTCTCCTTTCGTTGCTGTTGTGTTCATTTTTGCGGAGCAAATCTGTTTTCAAAAATGTTCTATAAACAGTGGGAAAGATTTGGAAAGGGACATGGGAGTGTAGAGGCTGTGCACGGGGGCGGGCGGAGGGGGTAGGAGATGAAACCATTGACTGGATGGCAGATGTTTTCCCCATTTGTCAGATGGAAAAAATCTTTAGAAATCTTTGAGAAAAGGTGTCTCAGGCTCCTGGCTTTCCAGCTCGGTCCTGACTCAGAGACGGGGCAAGTCCAGCTTTTGAAGGGCATAAAGGTTATAAAATCTGAGGAATCTCATTTAAAAAAAGTAACACAAAACTGCGAGGGCCTCTTTCAGGGCTTTGGAAAGGGCTCAAGTAAGTGAGGAACCCTGAAGACTCAGCTTCGTTAGTAACATGTAGTAAAGCCTTCATTCACACAACACTTTCTTTATAAAAGCAGAATATTCTCTGCTGTGTTGTGCTACACATAATTGGGTCTAAAGTAAACGGGGAATCCTGATGAATTTGAAGACAGGAAGCAACGTGTAATATACAGAACAGAGAGTAACTACCATTAACACCTGACAGGCAATTTTACCCATTTTGGCAACAGTAGAAATATCAAGTAGGAAATATCAAGGAGAAAAGGAAGACTCTCAGCAGCCAAAATGAAAGCCACCAAATCCAGTTATTTGACTTTCTCCAGAAGCCCTGGGATCCATATGGTCTACGAAGCAAATACTTAGTTTAGAGGCTTATTGGGAGCCCACATAATCCTCCTTTTATAGGCTTCAAATCAACCAGGATGTCTGGTTCCCTGTACCCACAGACGGCCATGTTGGGTTCTGTCCTCTTCCTGTTCCCGCGGTCAGCTGACTTCCTGATCTTCAGATTCCTCTCATACCAGCCCCACCCTCCTGTCTCAGTCGTGCACATCCTTGGTCAGACTTCTCTCACATCTCATCTCAATTATTTAAAGAACTTCCAGTGAGGGGCATCTGGGTGGCTCAGTCAGTTAAGCGTCTGACTCTTGATTTTGGTTCAGGTCACAATCTCACAGTTTGTGGGTTCGAGCCCTGTATCAGGCTCTGTGCTGACAGCTCAGAGCCTGGAGCCTGCTTTGGATTCTGTGTCTCCTCCTTTTTTTGCCCCTCCCCTGTTCATAGTCTGTCTCTCTGTTTCTCAATAATAAATACATGTTTTAAAAAAAGTTTTTAAATAAAAAAGGTAAATTTTATGTTAAATATATTTTACTGGGATTTAAAACATTGCAGTAGAGATTTGCAGCTACATTTCCTACAGCCTCCTAGCTGGGACAGACTCTCCAAAAAAGAATTCCTCGCAGGCTCAGAACTTTCCAAATAAAACATCCTGAAACATGGAAAATTTCAGAGACATGCACTTCTGTCTGGTTTGTGGACATCAAAATGTGGTTTGACCTTGTTTAAGTTCTAAACAATCAAAAGACTTTTTGTTTCAAATGATTAGGAAGTAACAGGACACTAGAATCTGATTTAGCCCCAAGAGGCGCACACAGGATCCTGGGTAGGGAGCTCCACGTCAGCACAAGTAATCCAAGGAGGCAGCAGGGGTGTGCCCCGAGATCTGAAAGGGCGGCTGGAGAGTCCTTTCTTCGCTGCTAATGGTGGCCGAGTGATGGCCACTTCCTTCTCCCCAACCCCAGCTCTAAACCCGGGTGGGGGCTCATTGCGCCCTCTCTCTCCAGCTGCCTCAGGGAGACTGGAGGGGGTTAATGAGAAATGAGGTGAGAAACCCAGTGAGCTCACTGTCAGGAGATGTGATTCAATAGGAAGCATCTTTGTGGCGCCTGCCTACCTGCTCTGTGAGTCCCATCCCGCACCTCTGAGTCCGGCCAGCACAGAAGAACCACAAAAAGACTGAGCAGAAGGAGATCCAAGAGTGAAGATTCAGAACCTGAGTCCTTAAGGAACTGGCTCCTCTCTGTGAATGCGTCTGGTGGGGAGGTGGGGGGATGGGAACATCCTGGGGAGTCCACTCTTAAAGCGCCAGCTCTTCTGAATGCATTACCTCCTGGGAAATGGGTCCAGGTTTTTATGATACTCAGAATTTCTATTTATTTATTTATTTATTATTAAAAATGTTTAAATGTTTATTTATTTTTGAGAGAGAGGAAGAATGTGAGCAGGGCAGGAGCAGATTGAAGAGAGACACAGAATCCAAAGCAAACTCCAGGCTCTGAGCTGTCAGCAAAGAGCCTGACACGGGGCTTGAACTCACAGACTGCGAGATCATGATCTGAGCTCAAGTCGAATACTCAACCGACTGAGATACCCAGGTGCCCCTAAAACAATTTTTTAATGTTTATTTGTTTTTTGAGAGAGAGAAAGATAGAGACAGCATGAGTAGGGAAGAGGGAGAGAGAGAGGGAGACAAAATCTGAAGCAGGCTCCAGGCTCTGAGGTGTCAGCACAGAGCCTGACTCAGGGCTTAGGCTCATGAACTGTGAGATCAGAACCTGAGCCGAAGTGAGACACTTAACCAACTGAACCACCCAGGCGCCCCTAGGATTTCTATTTAAAATGGTGTACTGGTGAGAAATTATTAAGAAAACCATCATATATACATATTTATGACACATATAACTATGCATACTTTTATGTATGTAAAATATGATAAAAGTAGTATACATATTTTTATTATAAAAATAAGAATAGCTTTGTAAATAATGTGAAAATACTTCCTAGCCCAGGACAAGGTTGGTTTTGGTTTGTTTTGGGTCCTCTTTTCATTCTTTAAAAAAAGTTTTTTTTGTTTCTTTGTGTTTGTTTTAGTAGCTTACTCACTGCCAAGGCTGCTGGTAAAAGAAATTAAACCCTTGTGGGGTGCCTGGGTGGCTCAGCTGGTTAAGCATTCAACTGCAGTTCAGGTCACGATCTTGTGGCCTGTGGGTTCCAGCCCTGCATTAGGGTCTATGCTGACAGCTCAGAGCCTGAAGCCTGCTTCAGATTCTGTCTCCCTCTTTCTCTGCCCCTCTCCCGCTCATGCTCTGTCTCTCAAAAATAAATAAACAATAAAAAAATTAAGAAAAGAAATGAAGCCTTTGTTATTTTTGCGGCATAGAATGACCATATATGGAGATTGTATTTAGAATTAGAATCACAGGATTTCTTGTAGAATTAAAGATACCTTAGAGGTTATTCTAGCTTCCTTGTCTCCATTTCACAGATGAGTATATTGAGGTTAAAAAGAATAAAGAAACTTTCGAAGACACATGGGGTTATGAAGTGAGAATTAAAAGGGGACCTCCAACCTGAGTCTTGCTTCTCCCATTCTGCATCCTGTTTTATACACTTTGTGCCATTCAGGGGCTGACCGAACAGCTTTTTTATTGTTCTGAATCTGTTTTTACTTTTACCCTCATACCCAGCCCACCCCATCCCACTTTTTAAAAAATGTTTATTTATTTTTGAGAGACAGAGAGACAGTGTCAGTGAGGGAGGAGCAGAGTGAGGGAGACACAGAATCTGAATCTGTGCTGACAGCTCAGAGTCTGATGTGGGGCTCGAACCCAGGTACTATGAGATCATGACTTGAGCTGAAGTCAGATGCTCAACTGATTGAGCCACCCAGGCACCCCCAGCCTATCCCACTTTTGATCATTTCACCATTGGAGAAAAGTGGGAGGTGAGGGCACACTACGGTTTAAAAAACAAATACGGAAACGATCAGTAAGTAAGACTTAAATTTTTAAGGTAACATATTACTGTACCCCTACTTATATGTTAAGGAGTCAAAGTTGACTCACTTAAGTCCCATCTGTCCCTCTAAGAAAAAGACAGTTAACCTTCACTGAACACTATTAGGTGCCAGTTCCAGACACTGATTGATGTATACAGGTATACCCTGGAGATTTGGTTTCAGGCCACTGCCGTAAGGATAATATTGCAGTAAAGTGAGTCCAATGAATTTTTTGGTTTTTCCGTGCATGTGTAAGTTATGTTTACACTATATTGTGGTCTATTAAGTGTACAATAGCGTTCTGTCTAAAATATGATGTATATAACTCGGGGCACCTGGACCATTCAGTCAGTGGAGTGTGCAACTCTTGATCTTGGGGTTGTGAGTTCAAGTCCCATGCTGGGTGTGAGTTCAAGTCCCATGCTGGGAGATTGCTTGAAAAGAAAATCTTTAAAAAATGTTTTTAAATGTATATACCTTAATTTAAAAATGCCTTCTTGCTCAAAAATGCTAGCTATCATCCAGGCTTTTAGCAAGATCACAGATCACCACACCAAATGTAATAAGTAATAATGAAAAAGTTTGAAATATTCTGAGAATTACCAAAACAGGTATTTGAGGCACAGGGGGAAGGCTCTAGGGATGTAGGGCAACTAAGACAGCTCACACAGCCTAGAAAGAGATGGGGACATATGTGCAGTGGTGACAGAGATGGACTGAGAAGGTCTAGGAACACGGACCAGTCCTTAGGGGGCCCCAGTGCCTAACTGGGGGGCCAGTCAGGGGAGGCCATCCACACAGATGGTTAAGATTTTAGCTGGGCATTAAAATGAAATAGGACTTACACAGTCAAGAGGGGCCAGGCCCATCAAGATGTGAAAAAGGGCACACCTGGCAGAGAACACAGTGTGTGCAAAAGTTTGGAAGTCTGAAAGAACATACATTTTCACCCAGGTCCCTGGATATTCACATGACAGTGATGGTTGCTTCAACAGTGACTCTGAAGAGAAGGAGGAGGAGGATTTGTGGGTCGTTCTCTCTAAATACAAAGCCCCCCCCACCACCCCCCTGGGCCTCCTTTGGATGGGGGAAGCACAGAGTATGGAATAGGGATTATGGATCAAAGGATGACAAATGAATGATGTGATATCTAAATGCCTTCTGGGGAAAGCGCACAGTGGTAGAGAGTAGTTCCTTCCAAACTGGGTTCTGTTAGTGTTCCTTCCACGGAGAGGGAATGGGCCAGCTTAGAATTCAGGATGGGGAAGAACAGGGTGATAGGGGAAGATGTGGGAAACATAGAGCACAGTCCAGCAGGGCCCCTCGGTCCAGGAGCCGGGTCGGAATGTGCTATGTGCAGAGAGGAAAGTGAGCGTGTGACAGAGTTTTATGGTGGATTCAGGGTGGGGCTGTGAGATGGGAAAGGTGACTGACAGAGAGGGACATTCTGGACCTGACAGGGTCACGGACACCAAGGGACTGTTCTGATAGCGACCAGAAGTGACCACACATGCAGGCGAGGCTGGGCCAGGAGTGGGGCCCCTGGGGCACCTGTGACAGCTCTCCCAGGTGGGCCCCAGGTGGGCCCCAGGTGGCTGCGTGACAGACGCGGGTGTGGTTACCTGAAACAGCGCAGCCCCGGGCCAGGGACATCTGTGCCAGGCCCCCTTGGACGTCCTTCCTATTCCTCTTTGATGCCTGTGTGCTTCTCTCCATCAGGCTATACTTCCTGCATCTGTGGCCATCCACAGACATTTCCACCACAGTCACCGAAATTCTTACGTTCCCATGAACTTGTTTGTCACAGGAAGCAGTGTAATCATTATGCCTATGGAGACCTGGATTAACCGGGGAACAGAATGGGTTGACGTTGGCTCACAGTGGGGATCGCTGAAAACGGGATGACATTCATCAGGGCCCATCTGGCACTTGCTGGGCGGGGCTGGGGAGAGTGGGGAAAGACAAAATGGTGGCCTGCTTTCTCTGGAGCACACAGGGGTCTCTGCCTCCTTTCCAGCAGCACAGCGGGGAAGGCGATGCTTCCCTAACCACTCCCCAGCCCCTCTGACGAGCCTCATTCTGTGGGGCACGCACCTTCCCTTCCAGCCTCCCACTAGCGCAGGCAGGCCGGTGGGCACAGCGCTCTTCCTGACCCAGGCACTGCTCTACCACTTGATTGATTTTGACATTAGCAAATAAGCCAGGCACCAGAATCATGGCATTAGCTGAGCTCTTCGGGCTGGGAGACCAGCACAGGGTGGAGGCAATGGAGAAATCACCAGGGCAGCCATTCTGGGCCCCATACGTGGCAGGGCGGTCACATCAAACCGCACTGCCAAAGCCACCGGTGCCTTTCTACTTGAAGCTGTAATGTCTGTGGGACTCTGCAGACTCGTTCTTTCAGGAAGGTGTGCAGTGGTGCGGCTGACAGAGGCTGTAACCTTGACCCCACCAGCCTGTCACTCCAGAATCCCAGCGACCCTCAAGAGAAGCCTGGGAGGGGCAGTACTTGTAGGGAGAGTGGGGACCTGCTGCGAAGAGACTCTCCTGACTAAGTGACCATTTGGGACCAAGATGGATTCCAGGCTGGATGGATACATACAGACCCACAATTTCTCTCTTCCACGCTAGCAATGAAGCCAAAAAAAAACCCACTTCAGGGTTTTCCTAGCCTTCCCCACCACAGGATTTCTGCGTGCTGAGGAGAGATGAAAGGGAAGGATAAACAAGAGAAATGCAAATTTTCGGGTGAAAAAGCAGGCTGACCTAGGGTTTTCAGCGAAGTTTTGATCAGTTCATATTTTATTTCAGCAGCTGCATCAAAGCACCCGCCCCTCTGTGGTGACCCTGTCATCTGTTTCCTTAGTCTGATGCTTTGACTTCTCGGGGACATGTGACACGCCGCCTTTCAATGGCAATCATCTCCTAGTCTGTCAGCATTACTTACCAAGCCTGAATAATACTAAAACTTACACTTAACACACTCTGTGTTGGTAGGCTGACCTGGCCAGGGGCACAGGGGACTGAGACCTGGTGCCCCTGCCCTGTGGAGGCCACCCTTCTCTGCCCCCGGCTCCCACCCCTGGTCCATACTCTCTCCCATCAGCCATTTGAAAATGAGAGCAAGCAGTTCTTTCCCATCTGCTGAGAAACCCAGATGAAAAACTCAGAGAAACACTGCCTTCCTCTGCCCCCTGCTCTGAGGGGGATGCTTTCATTTGGGTCACTCTGCACACCTGGAGGAGCCTGATGGCTCAGCCTCGTTTCAGAGGCTTGGGACAGGGTGGGAGGGAGAGGATGGGGTGCAGACAAAACTGTATTGCAGGCCTGCTGGGAACGTCCGTCTTCTGGTAAAGCCTGTTAATGCTCAGGTGGTGGGTTTGGGCCGCTCCTTCAGCAGGTCATAAGTGAAAATGAAGGGTGTGATTGCATTAAAAATCTCAACTATTTTTTTTTTAAAACCTCTCTGTTAATTCCCTATTTTCTCCCCTCCTTCTTGAAATCCGTTGGTCAGAGCAGAGGCTCCCTCTTTGCGAGAGAGATACACATGTGCTTCTCTCCAACACAAGGTGGCAAGGGGGGCTGGAGGGCATGAGTTAACGGGTTAAGGAACAAAACAAGAACACCAAAGATGCTGTGGGCGAGTTGGTCGCATTCCTGTGAGGCTGGTGATTGGACATGAGCCATCTGACCTGCCGCTGGCCTCAGGCTCTCACTTTAGGAGGGAGGCGGAGGGACTCCTGCTGCCATGGATTGTTTGGCTCTGGCAGGTGGAGCTGGACCTTCCCTCGGAGTGGGGGGGGCGGGCAGCACTGGGTGATGAATGAAATGGAAACTTCTCAGTGCTCAGTCTGGAGAGGGAAGGGGTTTTGGCAAGGAGGGCACAGAGGCAGATGGGAAGTGTCATTTGCAGTGTCTCTTTCCACCCGCAGTGCCCTGTGTCTGTGGCATTTCCCCTGCCTCCTATCATCCTCCTTGTATCCCTTGATTGTCTTCAATCTTTTTCATATTTTACCTTCAGGTGAGGATGCTGCTGAACTCTGGAAAGCCAGCCTGAAGAAGCCATAGCCCTTACCTCCATCGTAGAGACAGTCCTACCCACAGCCCCATTGCCACTCAGCCCAAACACGAGTGTTTCTGAGGGCCTGCCGTGTGCGGCCCCTGCGCTCAATGCCAGAAATGTGGGGGTGGTTGAAATGCTGCTGCCACTCTGCAGCAAAGATTAGCTTGTGTTGAGGCAAAGAAGCCAGTACCCAGGGCATGATCAGGTCAGCAAGGGTCCTGGAGAAAGGCCATATGGAGAATGAATGGTCAAAGGGAGTGGAGAGTTTTCCTGTGGAGGTGACATGGGGCTATATCTTCAAACATTTGAGGGCCAAGAAGGATAAGAGGGACATGATTTGCCCTTTGTGTTCTCAAGGTTGAAGACTGATCAAAGAGGAGAGCCTTGGGAGATCAAAGAGGAGGGACTAGGCTTTCCTGGTTAGCATGAGTTGCCGGGCCCCAGAGACGTCTGGAACAGAATTAGCCCAAACACTGGCTATTCAGACTGTGCTTTATTGAGGAAAACTCAGAGGTAAAAAATAATTGATCAGTGAAAGATATGGGATCTGCTTTATGAATCCAATATTGAAAGGAAACTTAAAAATATATTTCCAGGGGTGCCTGGGTGGCTTAGTCGGTTGAGCATCTGACTTTGGCTCAGATCATGATCTCATAGCTCCTGAGTTCAAGCCCTGTTTCAGGCTCTGTGCTGACAGCTCAAAGCCTGGAACCTGCATCAGATTCTCTGTCTCCTTCTTTTTGCCCCACCACCTCACTCTCTCTCTTTCTGTCTCAAAAATAAACATTAAAAAAAAAAAAAAAGAAAAAAGTTTTGTAACTCATCAAATGGTACAGCAGTGAAAATGCGTGGCCAAGAGAAAGAACCGTGGTGGGCTCACCGGCACAGACAACGGCTTCCCAGGATCTCGGGCAGATCCGCCTGCACCAGCCCTCCTTCACCTTAGAGACCGTCCTCCCTAGTTTGTGTATTTCATGAATTCCTCCTTCTCTAAGTCACCCCTTCTCTGAGAAGTCTTTCTGCCCCCTTTGGGCACAGAGGTGTCCCCTCCTCTGTGCTGGGGACCAGCCCAAATGCCTCCAGTGAAGTAGCTACTTCACTCCATTGTAACGTCCCCCTTGGCCACAGGCACACCTGTGCCTACATGTATTGTCTGTATTTACTAGCTGGGTGGCCTTAGTGAGAATTCTGGTTCCCAGTCGCGCATCCACCTGTTCAGGTTGGTCACCATGCTAGATGCATTTATTCATTCATTTGACAAATATATAGTGAGTTCCTATGTGCCAGGAACTGTTCTAAGGGCTGAGAACACAAAATAGGCAGAGTGCCTACCTT
Organism: Mungos mungo; assembly: GCA_004023785.1. Classification (NCBI taxonomy): domain Eukaryota; kingdom Metazoa; phylum Chordata; class Mammalia; order Carnivora; family Herpestidae; genus Mungos; species Mungos mungo. The sequence continues at coordinate 39,770 of PISW01003105.1, read as the reverse complement.
CATGGGCTTTTACTGGGGAGAGGCAGACACTAAGTATGTTTACAGATATGTAATCTATCAGGCCTTGAGGGGACTAGTAAATAAGGGGCCATTCTGCCCCCTTCGAAGTGGCAATCAAGCTACTGGTACCTCCAGGAAGGGATATCTGATAGCAAATGGTGGGTTAATTTTTAACCAGGGGGGAAACTCTCTAAGGTAACACATAACCAAAACATTGGTCTTTACCTGCAAAGATCTAGAAGAACCTCTAGCAGTGAGAGAAAACAGGTGTTTCCAGACAGCTGCTTTTCCTTGATGTCAGCTGAAAGAAAGAGCCTATGGAGCAGGGGCAGCTAACGAAGATGATTCCTTCAAGACTGGGTAACTGTGCTGTCCTTTCTGATCCTGAATACAATCTGCCCGGTGCGTTGACTTGGGTCAGAGAGGAGAGTGGAAACAGAAAAGGAGCCAAGGACCAGAAGCAAGAAATAAAGGAGACCTGGACATGCTAGGACAGGGAGTTTTCCTTCAGCCCACTTGGCTGAGAGTCCCACCAATGCCATTACCAAGGGATTATGCTTGTGCATGCTATTTGCAACTTTTGCATATATAATTTATACTTGTGATAATAGTTGAATAGATGGTACATATTTCATTTTCTAGCATGGTTTGGCTATCCCCAATAGGCCTCTTGTTTATATTTTATACTGAATTGAATGTAAAACCTATATCTAACAAAGGAGTTGGATCTGAGATGTATCAAGAACTCTTAAAATTCAATGACAAGAAGACAATTGATCCAATTTTTTTAAATGGGCAAAGATTTGAACACACTTTACCAAAGAAGACTCACAGTTGGCAAAAGAAAGAAAAGATGTTCAACATCACTAGTCATTTGGGAAATGCAAATTAAAATCACAATAAGAAACCACCACACATGTGTGAGAGCAGCTAACACTTCAAACGTGAACCACACCAAGGGCTGGCGAGGATGTGGGGAAATGCGGATCCTCCCACACTGCTGGTGGGAATGTAATGGTACAACTGCTTTAGAAAATAGCCTGAGAGTTTCTTGAAAGGTAAGTATACACCCACTATATGATCCAGCCATTTCACTTCTAGGTCTCTGCATACTCAAGAGGAACGAAAGCATACGTCCAAACACTGAAAGACTTGAATGTGAATATTCATAGCAGCTTCATTATACTAGCCCCACACTGGAAGTAACCCAAATGTCCTTTAACAGATGAACGATTCAACAAATTATGGTATATCAAACACAACAGAATACTACTCACAAATCAAAGGAATAAGCTATTGATATATCCAGTACTATGGATGGATTTCAAAGTAATTATGTGGAATGAAAGAAGACAGACCAAAGGAGGGCCGACTCTGTTTCCACTTCTGTAAAATGCTAACTAATGTATAGTGACAAAAATGGATCAGTGATTGGCTGGGAAGGGGTTGGAGGGGGACAGGAAGGAGGGATTACAAAGGGCACGAGGAAACTTGAGCGCCATGGTTTCTTGATTCACTATCTTGATGTTCACTATCTCGATTGCGGTGAGTTTCAGAAGTGTACACAAAGGTTAAGATTCATACAATTGTACACTTCAAATATGTGCAGGTTATTTTATACTCTCAATAACACTGTTTTGTTTTTTTTAATCATGTATAAAACGTGGGGGTGGGGTGAGGAAGAATAGCACTTGAATGGAAGGAAGCAAGCCATATTTGTCTTTAGAGTTGGAACACCCCAGAATGAGTGGGTGGCCCTGTTAAGTGGCACCCTGCAGGAGATGTCTAGACAACCTTGCTCCTTCTGGCGGTACCTACAGCACCCTCCCCTGTATCCTGGAATGCTCAGGAACCTGAACACTCCCATTAATCATCTCACACTTGGACTTCCATGCATGATATAGCTTTGATTTGCCTGTCTGTCTGCTGAGTGAGCAGGGCTGGAGACTTTGACACCTCGTCTTTATGAATGTGCATTCTGCATGTTCAATTCTGTCACCGTGAAGATTCAGAGCTGAGATTTAGGTTCATAAGCAGTGAGAAGTATGAATTCAGGCAACAGTGTTGTGGAATAAGAAGCAGTTAGGAATCCAACTCTTGCAGGATATTTCCATAAATGTTCTATGTGCAATAGTGACATGTGGAGAGAACAGATGCCCAGGATTTTTACACTGAAGTAGATATTTTCAAAAAAGGGAGTTGATAGGATAGTGCTAGCTGGCAGAGAGCGAGGGATGGCTTGCATCCCCCAGTTTGGCTGGGGTTTTTTGCTGCACAAGAAGTACATGCCATTACTCTCTCTCTTTTTCTCTCAGTGTTTATTTATTTATTTTGAGAGAGAGAGCACAGAAGAGGGTCAGAGAGGGTGGGGGTGGGGAGAGAGAGAGAGAGAGAGAGAGAATCCCAAGCGGGCTCTGTGCTGTCAGCCTGGAGCCCTATGTGGGGCTCTATCCCCTGAATCCGTGAGATCATCACCTGTGATGAAATCAAGAGTTGGATGCTCAACCAACTGAGCCAGTCAGGTGCTGCAAATGCTATTACTCTCTTAAACTTCAGTTCTCCTGTCTGTCAAATGGGCATAATATCTTACAGGGTTATTGCAGGGATCTAAAAGAAAATAGCTACAAAAATGTTTCTTTTAAAATATTTTAACTGTTCTTCACGAAGGCCAGGTATTTCCAAGTTTGACTGAAGGGACGTTGGTGTGTCAGGATGCCACTGTGAGGTACCACAGGACGGGCAGCTTAAACAGCAGGATTATCGTCTCACAGCCCTGGAGGCTGGATGTCTGATGAAGGGGGGAGTCATCGGGGTTGGTTTCCCTCCAGGGCCTCTCTCCCTGGCTTGCAGATGGCCACTGTCTCCCTGCACCCTCACGTGGTCGTCCCCTGTGCCTCTGTGTACTAATCTCCTCTTCTTATAAGGACATCAGTCATTTTGGATGAGGACCCACCCCAGTGACCTCATGTTAACTTAATAGCTTCTTTAAAGGCCTTGTCTCCAAATATAGTCACATCTGGAGGTACTGGGGGTAAGGGCTTCAACATATGAATGTGGGAGGACACAACAGAGCCCATAACAGACAGACAGGCAACAGTGATAATCTAGCCACAGTATTGTTTTAACTCAACTATTATATTGGAAAATTGACAGTACCAAGCATGGTAGAGTCAGTACCATGGGCCAAGGGTCATGAGAGTCCGTGGATGAGGCCATTCATCACCATGTGCATCTCGCTGATTTCCATTCTTATTTCACCCCTCTTCTCTGTGGAGAGCCACCAAATCAACGGTGGAGGGCAGAAGTCTGGGACACCACCTATGAGGACACTTGTTAGCCAAGTGGACCTCAGGTCCTGGAGACTTGTCTCTTCCTGACACCCTTCCCTTCCCCGAGGTGGGCCGGGGCAGGCCGCAGGCAGGGTGACGCTGAGACGGACGGGCAGAATGGAAACTCAAGGGCAGGGCTGTGAACACTGTCTTGTGGAAATTCGTGTAATGCAGGCCAGGGAGTGATGTTATTCTTTTGGTTTTAGTTACAAGGGACAAGGGGCGATTTAGGATGGGGTTGCTCCGGAGCGGTCCTTGTTTCAATAAAAGAACACTGTTGGATATTGTTCCCTGTATTGCGGCCTAGTGGGGCATCTCCGAATGAGGTGGGGGTGGAGGAAGGTTGGACCAGGGCCAGGCAAGGCTTCTGATCTGATCTGAGTGCAAAGTGACTGTTTGAGGCCTACCAGGGAGCTGGGTGACAGCCTTCTCTGCGACCTGTCTTTCATTCTTGGAGCAGAAGTGCCCCAAGCAGTGAGATGGCAGTGCTCTGTGCTGCAGGAGCCCAGGAGGCAGCTTCATCTCCATGCCCCTCACTCGGTACCAGCAGGGAGCTCATGCCATTGGGGGACAAGACCAAGGGGAACAGGCATAAGGGGGTGGCCTGGCAAGGACACAGGCCTTGCACAGTAACCAAGGCAAGGCCAGGGGCACAGCATACATGGACCTGCAGGCAGGTGCATCAGCAGCCTGGGTCAGGGTGGGCACCAGTTCCTCTGGGCACAACATTAATCGCCAGCAGTAACTTCCTGCATCACTCAGCACAAAGGCCTGTGGCCGGATTGCCTCAGACAGGTGGGAGGTCTTCAGGATTAGTGGACCCCGACTGGCCTTTACCGTCAAGTTTTTGCTGGTATATCACACAATAAGTTGTTGCTTTATTTGTTTTCCTTTCTTCTTTACACTGGTGTCCAGGCACACGAGCCCCTGAAATTCATGCAGAAGTCTGTATGTGTTTGAATATGTGGGGAGGCACCTTTCTGGGCAGAGGATTCTTCAGGTCCTGCTCATCCAGCGTGCACCGAGGTACCAATTACTCACTACTGTGTCCCCACAGGACAGAACTAATGCAAGCTGCTGGGGCCTGGGGGGAAACCTGTTAGTCATCTCAGGAATCAACAATAGCATCTATTTCTGAATCTTCATAATTTATACTTATCACTAACTTAGCGACTTTTTCAAATAAGCCAACATGGCTTGATGAGTCTCCTGCGGCTGCTCTAACAGAGTACCACAAACAGAGTGGTTTAAACAACAGAAATGTATTGTCTCCTAGTCCTGGCCGCTGAGGGCAAGCTGTCAGGAGGGTTGGTTTCTTCCGAGGCCTGGAAGGAATTCTTCCTTCCAGGCCTCTCTCGTAGCTCCTCCTGGCCTCAGGCGTCCCCTGCCACATAGATGGCATTCTTCTTGTGTCTTCATATTGTTCGCTGTTTGTGTGTCAGTCTCTGTGCCTGAATTTTCCCTTCTTAGAAGGAAACCAGTCACACTGGAGTAGAGTCCTCCCTACTGATCTCATCTCAAATAAGGTCCCATTCTCAGGTACTGAGCATAGAGTTGAACATCTTTTGGGGGAAGGGGCACAATTGAACCCACATAGCCCCTCTCTATATCACTATCATCATCACCGTGCTTATCCCTGAGCCAGGGATGCTGAATGCTGAGCCTGTGTTGTCTGTCTGGCCCTGTGTAGCCTCTCCTATGTATTCTGAAGGTGTTCCTGCCCTGTTCGTTCATGCTGATCCAACCATGTGATCTATCATTTGGGTCTCCAGACTGACCTGTCTTGAAGACGCATGGAGAGATCTGGTAAGAAGTCAGGCTCTTCACAGGCTGTTAGTAGCCTTTATGAGAAAAATATCTGGCTGTTCCAGAAGGAGCCAGGAAATTCATCTCTCTTTTCTTGTTCACGTGCTTTTTCTAATACTATTCCTCACTCTTCCTGGAACACCCTTCTCTGTTCCTTTTCTGTCTGTGCCCCATACCTTCCCCAATCTGTCTCAATTCCTCAAAACTCACCTACTCTGCCCCTTTCTGTGGAGACTTTTTGGGTTCACAAAAAGGACTTTGGACCTCTTGCTTGGAATACGTATTTGGACTTTAGCTCATGTCTTTCAGTCCATCCTAAATCCCAGTCCAACAGAGGATAAGGTTGGTGCCTCCGGGACCCTTTCTCCCCTGCACTGACTGGGGGGGTGCTCTGGAGCAGAAGGACTGTGTCTGCTGGTAAGTGGGCCTGAAGCTGCAGATGGTGGCCTGGAGTGGATTCCACCATCCGAGGAAACTTCCTACAGTCAGCCGAGCATCCTAGCTCTCTGCAGGGACTCACACAGACACCTTGAGCAAGAGTTCTTCTTACCTTCTGGCCCACCCCAGCGCAAACCTGCTGGGAGGAGGAAAGGCTTCTTTCAACATTGCTGGGTTACCTGGTTCCTCCTCACACCTCCACTGCCATACTGCACCTGTGGCCTGGTCATTTTCGTGGCACGTGTCACCCGGACTGGTTTCCAGCAGTGAATAGGTATGTGCATAGTTAGGCTTACAGGCTCTGTGGAGAGCGTGTTCATGGGCAGAATCTTCAACATACTTCACTTTTATGACAATGGTCTTGCTGAAAGGATGACATGGACCTATTCTCCCAAAGTTCCTGGAATTGTCAAGCTTTGTGGCACTACGTGCTCTGTCCCTTTGCCTCAAGTGTCCCTTCCCTCCACTTAGACTGGCAGACTCCTCATCCTTTGAGGACCATCTCATCATTTCTTCTACAAGCAGACTTTCCTTCATGCACACCGCACACCATCTCCTACAACTCCCACCGGAAGAATTCTTTTCACCAATGGGTTCCAGCACTGCTTTGTGAGAGCCTCTGTCAATGTGCCTGTGCAGCTTGTCTGTGTGTCTGTCCCCAACTCAAGGACACAGACCACACTGCTTCGCTTCTGTCTCCACCTCTGGGGCAGGTTCTGGTGCCCAGGGCTGCTCTATTTACTTCAAATAATCCCAGCTCTCCTTTGTTCACAAGGTCAAGACAAAGGTATCATGTTTTATTGAAGTACAGGCAGGACTTTGGACCAAATGCAGAGACGTCATGGTGATCAGTGTCAGTGAAGGAGACAACACTCGTGGCCAGTTGCCCTTGGGATCCAGGTCAGACACGTCACAACCAAAAAGCCTGAGGACTCTCTAGAGGCCAGATCTGAAGGGCCCCGCAGTTAAAAGATAAGCCTGAGGTCACGCTGACTGGAGAGGACAGGCAGACGGCAAAGTGAAGCGAAGGACATGAAATGGCCCTGGAGGTGATTTTCCAGTACTGGGTCATTTTATTATTGCTAAATTTCTCTGCAGAACTGGAGGTGATTGTAGTAGTGAAAATTGTCTTTTCAAACACCTATCTTTGGCAAAACAGAACAACGACTACCCAAGAACTCCAAAACTCTGGGGAGGCCTGTGGCAGACAGTCTCTGTCATCTAAACTTATCTGGTATCCCCACGATTACTACTACTGCTATTATCCTTATTATTATTATTTCCCACTATCAGGCACAACGTTTTTATTGGGCTCCTAAAGCACTGTTTGTATAATTTGTATTCCACTAAACACCAGAGCTGGTTAAATATGGTTGGGAAATACTTCTTACCTTGTTCCCCTTCTTGGAAGTCCTGCGGTAAAGGATAAAATTGTATGGTTGACCTGGAGATACTCAATACTTCTTCTTGTCCCTACTCTTATTTTTAGGGAGCTAGCCTTGCCCTTTTCCAAGAAAATCCATCCCTCTACCTCTGCTGAGTAGGAAGTGGGTCACAGGGTTGCCTGCCTACCTCCCCCCCCCCCCAGCTGATTAGCCCCAGGTACTCAAGTTGAACCAATCAGTTTCAACCTCCTGACACTGTTTGGTTTTTTTAAATGTTTAATTACTTTTGAAGGAGTAAGAGAGACAGAGCATTAGTGGGGGAGGGGCAGAGAGAGAAGGAGACACAGAATCTGAAGAAGGCTCCAGGCTCTGAGCTTTCAGCACGGAGCCCAATGCAGGGCTCGAACTCACAAGCTGTGAGATCGTGACCTGAGCAGAAGTCAGATGCCCGAGAGACTGAGCCAGCCAGGTGCCCAACACTGTTTTTTAGATTTAGAAAACCTGACTGACTTAGTTTGGAGCTATAAAGTAACAGTGCCCAGGGGACTGAGGCTTCCATGTTGAGCAGCCATGTTGGAGATATTTGCAATAATGAGCAGGAAGAAAGAATTGGTCTCTAGGAAGAAGAGAATGAAGTAGGTTTGCAGAGAAACTAAGGAGGCAAGAAACCACAGGAGGATTGTGACATCACAAAATGGTAAAGCAGGTAACTCCAAACTCTTAGACCACCACAGAAACATCAGAAACAAGCAGAAACTGCCAGAACCAACTTTGTCAGAACCGGAAACAGTCAAAAGTCTACAGCAACCAAGTACGTGCGGAATCAAGAAAAAGGCAACTTCAGAATCGTAGGAAAGATTTGTGGCATTTTACTTGTGCTTGCTTGACTTCTCCCTCCCTGGCAGGGGTCTTGAAGATGCTGGCCATGTTCTCAGCATGGGACCCTGGTCCCTGGCTCCGGACTTGCAAATTATTGTGGATATGTGTTCTAACCTGTCTGGGGATATCTGAAAAACAGACACGAGAAAAAAAATCTCTGTTTCACCTAAATAAAAATTCAGACCAGAAAAGCAAGTGTTGCCTGAAAACATTGTGAGATGAACTAACAACCCACAGATGCTTGGGCGAAAGATTACAGTGGAAACATGCAATAGACTACTTAATACATAACATAGTCAGTCTCAGACTTGGGAGCAAGACCCCATTAGAGTTTTTTTTAGGAAATTAGGCAACTGAAAGCACCTTATAGCCTATGCATGTGCCCAGGGACAGAGAAAAGACCTGAAAGGCCCTAAGCTTTCATCTGGGGCTGATTTCTAAGCTCAGTGCAATCTGGCTAAGGGTTGAAGAGTGACCTGACTCAGACAAACTGCAAAGACTAGGAGAAGTGATTTTTGTGTTTAGTTTGGTTTGGTTTTGGTTTGCTAGCTCCTAGGAAATCTCTGAAAATACTAGTTGCATGAAACTAAGGAACAGAGACTCCAGTGGCCACACATGGCAAGGAATATGGAATCAGACTCTGTAAAACTAGTTAAGGAAAGTTTCTAAGCAAATGGACGACTATAAAAGTGAAAAACAAACAAACAAACCCAAACCAGAAAACCTTAGGGAAACAGAGAGAACCGGATTTCCATATTTACTACTTTATACAATTCAAGTGTCCAGATTTAACAAGAAATCATAAGGCATATGAACACACAGGAACATATAGTACATGTAAGGGAACAAAATAGCCAAAACGATCTTGAAAAAGAACAGTCTTATACTACGTGATTTTAAAGCAGATTACAAAGCTATAGTAATCAAAACAGGGTGGTACTGACCCAAGAACTAACACAGAGACCTATGGAACAGAATAGAAAGCCCAGAAAAAACCCTTATGTATATGCTCCATTGATGTTTGGCAAGTTTGCCAAAACCATTCAATGGGGAGAGAGAAGTTCTTTCAACAAATGATACCGGGAAAAAATGGATATTCATGTGCAAAAGAATGAATTTGGGCACTGACCTCACAGCATTTACAAAAATTACCTCAAAATGGTTAATAGATCTAAATGCATATATGAGCTGATGCCCCAAAACTCTTAAAAGAAAACAGGGAGAAATCTTTATGACTTTGGATTAGGCAATGAATTCTTAGATATGACACCAAAAGCACAAGCAACAAAGAAAAAAAAAGAGATAAATTGAAATTCATCAAAATTAAAACTTTTTGGCAGCAAAGGACATTACCAAAAGAGTGGAAAGACCACATACAGGATGGGAAAAATATTTGCAAAACATATATCTGAGAAAGGTTTGATGTCCAGAATATCCCACAGCTCAACAACAACAACAACAACAAAAACAAACAGTTCGCGTAGACAAATGGACAAAGACCTAACTAGCCGGTTTTACCAAGAATAAATATAAATGGCCAATAAGCATATGAGAAGGTACTCAGCATTGCTAGCTATAGCCCATAAGCATATGAAAAGATATTCATATTTCTAACCATTAGGAAAATCGAATAAAAACCACAGCGATATGCCACTTCATACCTACCAGGATGGCTATAATGTTTTTAAAAAACGACAAAAATAAAAACAGAAAACAGGTGTTTGCAAGGATGTGGGGAAATCTGTACATTACTGGTGTGAATACAAAATAGTAGACTCACTGTGGAAAACAGTATGGTGGTTCCTCAAAAAACTAAATGTTGAATTCCACTTCTGGGCGTATACCTCAAAGAATTGAAAACAAGGACTTGAACACACTTGTAGTGCGCCATGGCCACAGGAGCCTTACTCACAGCAGCCGTGAAGTTACTGCGCAATGGTAGAGAGTTCTGCTTAGAATAATGAAAAAGTTTGGGGAAGTGATGGGGTAATGATTTTGCACAATACTGTGAATGTAATTAATGCCACTGGACTGCTCTTACAAATGATAAAAATGGTTTCTGGTTCCACATGGAAGGAGCTGGAAGTCACCTCCCCATCCTAATAACAAGTAAAAAAGCAGACAGACTGAAAAAGCAACAGCTCTTCTTGAATCCATGAGAGGGCACACAGGGCAAACCATTGCATCCACGGGTAGAGACAGCCAGGCACATAGAGGGAGTCTCTGCTTCCTAGAGCAGAGGTGTTAAAAATGGTTAAAGAGACAAAAGTTGTGTTATATATACACTAACGCAATAAAAATTATGAAGAAGCAATCCCACAGACAGCTAGTATTGTAAACACATTAAATTTAAAAACCAATGACCGCATGGCGTCTGAGAAGGTGAGTTCTCAGTTCTGGGAAACTTTCAATTCCTAGTTCGAGTCCCTCATGGGCTTGTCACGATTCCTGGGGTCCATAAGACACCCCCATTGCTCAACTTACATTAGTCTTTACTTGAGCTTCTTCCAACAGCTTCCTGTTTTTGTGACCAAAGGGTCCCTGATTTGGAGTGATTTCCATTAATCTAGCGGCCTCTATATGCATTTATCCACAGGTCCCTGATGCCTGCTAACACACACTGACTCCCCAGAAGCATCTGTAAGAGGTACTGCCTGGTTGTGTATAATGTTTCAAGATACAGCTTCTCATCAGAATGTTGTAGAACGTGGTATTGATCTCTCACCTGGAAGTTGTTAAAAAGCTTTTTAAAAACTAACTTTACAAATTAACTATAGATTATACATTATGATTTCTTCTAGAGCCGTAAACCTCTTAGAGTACTAAATTCTGGGTTTATGTATGTATACTTTCTTTTCACCAGCTGTATACTGCATTTTATTTCAAGCCTTGTCAGAAATCAGCTTAATTCTAAGCACTCTAAATGGTCCACTTTCAAGCATAACACATGTAGCATTTTTGACAGCATGACACCGTTTTAAATTTAATTAATTAGTTAATTAATTAATTAATTAATTTAATTTCCTTGTTTGATGTCTGCTGCCCACCCCAAGCCAGAGTGTAAGCCTCATGAGGCCAGCCCTGTGATCTCATTCTCCTTGATATTCTTCCCAGCTCCTATGCACCAGGCCCTCGATAAATATCTGTGGAATGAGTGAATGACACCTCCCAGATCCACCGCTCCTATCACCTTTCCCAAGGTCTAGCAACCTACAAGCCATCTAAGGTAGTTTCCAACCACAGACATGGCTTTATTTCTTGGCTCTGTCACAGACCTGGCTGCCCTATAGCTTTATGGCCACACTCTTTCTTTCTTTGAACACCTTGGCCCTGCACCTCCAGAGGCTGTCTCCTACATTTCGCCCATTCAGCAAACAGCTCCTTTGTTTTCGCTCAGAAAAACATACTCTGCTCAGGGATGGCAATCAAACCTTTGCCTGCTAGACCATCAGAAATTTTTGTACCCTTGGGGATGAGGAGGGAGCCGTGGCAACCTGCTCCCGTGGTGACACACTTTGCCTTAGGAAGGCCCGCCGGCATGGGGCAGAGATGCAGGGGGTGGGCACAGGAGGGAGAGCAGCAAGCCTGCAGGCCTTCGTTGCCTCCGTTGAACAGTGTGTGGAGTCTGGGTGAAGGGAGGCGCCCAGTAAGACGTCGTTTGCGGGGAAAACTTCGGATGCCTGAGGGCACAGGCTCTGCTTGCTCTCAGCTGCACCACTTGCTAGGTGTGCCAGCTTGGAAAAGTCGCCAATGGCCCAGCACGATAGCCTGTACACAGTGGAGGGCCAGGGATGCTGTGTTGCATACTCAGCCGACTTGTTCTCTGTGCCAGGCTCTTCCTCTGCTCTGGGTTCATTTGCTCTCCTTTGTCCTCCCAGTGACTGTGATGTAGCTCGTGCTCTCTGGAGCGACGAGGGCTCCAGCAGAGCACCTGACCCCACGGAGCCCATTTAGGCTTTGGAGGCAGAAAAGTGGTACCTGCAGCTTGGCCTTTCTCTGTGTGGTTTGCGTTGCAGTTAAATGTCAAAGACTGAGGCCAAAGTCCAGGACATGCCAGTTACCCTGGCCTCAAAACCACAAATGACTATCCACAGATGCTGGCAAAAGAAGCCACATCCCAGGCATTTTGAACCTTAGCAAATAAACCCAAAGATCCCGGCCTTCCCTTTGCTTCTAAACTGCAGGGTCCCTTTCTTTCTGTCCAAACAAACTAGGAGGGAATCCTGGACCGATTAGAAAGAACCATGCATGGTATTTGATGTCTATCCCTCCTGCCTTTGTTGTCTGGAGAGCAGATCTAGTTGGGAAGCTAGCCTGTCTGTCCATTTCTTTCTTTCTTTGCTTATGTTGGATCATAGTATTGGAAAAAGGATATAATAATTGTGTTATGGGGTATCTGGGTAGCTCAGTCAGTTGAGTGTCTGAATTCAGCTCAGGGCCTGATCTCATGGTTCGTGGGCTCAAGCCCCACATCAGGCTCTGTGCTGACAGCTCAGACTCTGGAGCCTGCTTTGGATTCTGTGTCTCACTCTCTCTCTCTGCCCACCCCACCAACACTTGTGCTGTGTGTGTCTCTCTCTCTCTCAAAAATAAATAAAAACATTACAAAATTAAAAAAATAATAGTGTTACTATCTGCTGTGTGTGTATCAGGCATTGTTTGCTGGAGCATTTTAAGTTCTTTATGACACATACACAGGCAGCTCAAGTCACCCTCTTTTTGGTAAGGGGGCATTAGACATTCCAGAAGGTTAAGTTGCATGCTGGCAGGGAAGAGACCCAGCTCTGATCCTGTTAGCTTCCTTCTTTTCATGGCTCATACCTGAAACCTCCCTGAACTCCATAGATGTGGGCTTGCATCCCTTCTGGCCCCCCAACCCCTGGGCTCTGAGAACAAAGTGGAGGCCTGAGTTCTCACCTTTCTTCCAGCCGCGTAGAGGTGTGAGGTTGGGGACAGTCCAAAGTAGAGCCACAGTGACCTGTTCTAAGTGCAGGAGCTGGGCACCAAAGACGACAGATTCCTCAGAACTGAACAGAATAAGGAAAAAGCAAATAGTCTGGAAACCAGCCTTTAGCTGATATTCTCACTCCCTGTTGCCCTAAAGAGTGGGGTCAGCGCCAGGTTCACACTATAAATAACTCTTAATGGACAGGTTATGACAGGGCTCCATGGGTTGTGTTAGAAGAGATAGGTTCTGGTAAGTCTGTGACTTGGTTGTTTCCTACCCAAAATCCAGTGCACAGAAACTGTGTTGGACTAAATGCAAAATGTTAGGAGTCAAAGAAGAAACTTTGGAGGAGGGATCGGCCACCCAGATGGACTGATGCCACTTCATCCTTCCCACTGGCCATTGGTGAAAAGTGGGGGGCATGAAGTCACAGAGCCAAGCCGCCTCCCTCAAGCTTCAGGGGACTTGGAAAGCTGAAAAGGACAGTAATGCATCAAGACTCACATTTTTATGGACATGAGCGAAGCTCCACCTCCTTAATACCACATTAGAAAGGTTTTTTTTTTCTAAATGATTTGCTATGTGGAGTTTATTCTTATATAGATGGAAAGTCATGAAAAGAATTCAATTAACTCATAATTAGCTTCTATAGTCCTTACAGTTCTCAAAATGCTTTATGTACCTTTACTTTCATGAGACTCACAGCATCACTGTGAGTTAAGTAATCCTGTTGTTATTACTCCCATTTTACAGATGATAAGACTGAGGTCTGAGGATGCGCAGGCAGTAAACGTTACAGCTAGACCTCACACTTGGATGTGCTGATCTATAAGTAGCCCCTGGTTTGCCCCTCACCTCACAACAAAGGCCAGGATATGATGAAAGAAGAAAGGAAGGAAGGAAGGAAGGAAGGAAGGAAGGAAGGAAAGAAAGAAAGAAAGAAAGAAAGAAAGAAAGAAAGAAAGAAAGAAAGAAAGAAAGAAAAAGGAAGGAAGGAAGGAAGGAAGAAAGAAAGAAAGAAAGAAAGAAAGAAAGAAAGAAAGAAAGAAAGAAAGAAAAAGGAAGGAAGGAAGAAAGAAAAGAAAAAAGAAAGGAAGAAAGAAAGAAAGAAAGGGAAGGAAGGAAGGAAGGAAGGAAGGAAGGAAGGAAGGAAGAAAGAGAGAGAGAGACACTCCTAGGGCCCGAACCCCTACCTGACTAAGTCAGCAGGAAGCCATCAGCAGATCTTGCTGTCTGCTGAGGTACAACCTGGTCTAACTGCTGATGAAAACCATAGTGAGAAGGGTGGAGTCGTGGGAGGTTCTAGAAGGTTGAGATGAGGCTGGTGCCTGGTGTACAGTTTCTGCACGGGACCAGGGTCCTTTCTGACCAAGGAACAATAAACCACACGCTACCACAGGAAGTGTGCCCAGCAGAGCCTCTACCCTTGAAGCAGTGGGATGGCAGCTCTGAAGTCTGTAAGGCAGTCTGGCAGCCTGGAAATGCAGGCAGTAGTCGATTTTGCAGTCTTGAGGAAGAATTTTTTCTTCCCTAGGAAACCTCAGTTTTTACTCTTAAGGCCTTCAATGATTAGACAAGGCCCACCACATGACTGAGGTTGATGTTAAAGTCAACTGAATGTAGACATTCACCAATTCCAAAAACCGTGTCCACAGAAATGTCTAGATGAGTGTTTAATTAAATAACCGGATACCAGGAAGCCTGGGTGGCTCAGTTGGTTAAGGGTCTGACTTCGGCTCAGGTCATGATCTCACGTTTTGTGATTTTGAGCCCCGCATCAGGCTTTGTGCTGACAGCTCAGAGTCTGGAGCCTGCTTTGAATTCTGTGTCTCCCTCTCTCTCTCTCTGCCCCTCCCGCATTCTCACACTTTCTTTCTCTGTCTCTCAAAAAAAAAAAAAAATAAATAAAGTTAAAAAAATAAAAATAAAAACAAACAAACAAATAAATAACCGAGTACCGTAGTCTGGCCAGGCTGACACACAGAACCAATGAACACACCCCTTGAATGCATCTGTGGCTTCCTAAGATGCTGGAGTACCCCACGTGGGGGTCTACTCCAAACTCAAGTGTCCAAAACAAAACAGCTTGGCCAGTTTTGTCTTTCAGCTCTCCTGTGATGTGTGCAACTGTGGATTCTTGTTACACAGATGATTTTAGGATGGAGGGAAAGGAAGGTGAGTGGCTCTGACATTTGAGGATGTGCCAGGTTGCAGCATCTGATGGACGTGGACAGCACAATTCATGACTCAGGTCTTTCAGCAGAATCCCTTGTGGACTCTTATCTCCAGGGGTGGAAGGAATGATCCTGATTCCACCGGTTTAGTTTTTCGATTGTGTTAGAATAGTGGGTGATGTTCATGTGTGTCTGCTGTGCACTGATCCCTTACCTGCCCCATAGGGACAAGTGCATAGAAATTGTGTAGAAAAACAGCAATAATATGAGAAAGCCTAATTAGAATGAATGACTTAAAATTCTTGGGTATTAATTATTGAGCACTTTTATGTTCAATGTTAAGTATTTCTCATGCATTATCCCATTCACTTCTCCCATTAGCCCTTGTGAGGTAAGACCTGTCACTACCCTCCTTCTGCAAGTGGAAAATGAGGCTTGGTGATGGTAGGTCAATCTCTTGGAGTGGCTGGGCCAGAATGCTAGCCCAGGGCAGACAGACTCCAGAGTCTCATTCAGGGAGCTGTTTTCTTTTATTGAAGGACAAGTTTTCAGGTAGGAAATCCCATTTCCTTACCATTAGTGGTCAGAGAATCAGATCTGTCTCTGTGGACAGAGCAGAGACTTCAAGTGTGTAGCTAGTTCTGGGAACACTTGATGCTCATCTGTGGCTCTGGTTGAGACCACCTTCCTTCCTCCTTCCTTCCTCAGTCCCTCCTCTGCACACAAAGCACTTTCCTCTACCTGAAGGCACTGGTGAGATGCTGAAATGTGGCCCATGAGACCTAAAGAAACTCCAGATGGAAGGGCCAAGGTAAACATAGAAGAAGGTGGCTGTGACAAAGCAGCTCAGGGAATAGAAAATTCTGGGCCCAACACCGACCAATCAGGCTAAAAAAAAGGTGCTGGGGGAACAGGGAAGGGTGCCCTGAAGCTTTGTGTACATGAAAGAAGAGAAGTTGAAGGTTTGGATAATCAATGAGATCCTGTGACATCCGGCTAGACAATTGGGGAGGAGTCATAAGGGAACATTCTGAGTCAGTGGCTGATAGAGTTCATTATGCAGACAGGGTTTGGTAAGCAGGATTAAAGCCTCTTCAAGTCCAGAATGGTATTTTTAAAAAAAATTGCTTATGTAGGTTGATCTGAAGTCCTGAGCACATTGATGCTGGTCCTTTTCCTAAGTATACACACAGCTGCTTTCTTGGGAATTTTAGAGCAGGAAGTCTTCTCCTACTTTAATCCTCACCATATTCCAAAATATGAATTACTAATCATTTGAAAATTTCAGGCTATGACCTAAATCGGCAGTGTCTTCCTGGATTATAGGCCAAGTTGACTTGAAACAAGTCTTCCATGACTTCTCAGATGCAGTTCTCAAAGCTCGACCTGGTACATTGTGAGAAAGACACAGGGGCACTGGGGAGGCAGAGCATGTGCCTCTCATGTCACAGGGCCCACTGATTGCCCCCGAGAGGGGCCTTGCTGTCATTTCCCCCAGGATGGTTCATCACTTTTAATGCTAGATTAATAAGTAATGATGAGGGGTACTTAACATGCTAATGGGTTATTAATTATTGCTGAAAGTGTGAGGGATTCTGGGAGAAACAAACAACAAAGCACACAGATATGAAGTGAATACCTTCAAAACCACCATGATCACAATGAGGATGACATAAGTAGATAATGATGGGATGCTTGGAATTACTCTTGCCTATTGCTTTTATTGTCCTGCCTTTGGTGCCTTTTGTGTAACTTGGAAGGATCATGAGGGTTGAGGCAAGGACAACTGAGCTATGTATTTGGAGGAAAACCTCATTCTCTTGTATTGTCTGCTTTAGTCCCTGCAAACAGGTCTATCTCAGTGTAAAATAGATATAACGTGTTTCTAAGAAGAGTCATTCCCTCTTGGAACCCACTGAAGGCTCCCAGGGAATGTTCTAATCTAGCTCTTGCATTTTAAGTTTTTTAAGTGTAATACTACTAAGGCAGGCCAAATGAAGATGACTAATAGTCACCACTGTATGTTAGCAAGTGTTCTGTTTTCCCTTATTCTAGACTGTTCAGATTGCACACCTATTCCTCTTTTGAAGTTAGGTCATGTGATTTCCTTTGGCCAATATATTGTGTGATGTGTGTCACTTCTAGACTGAAGCTTTATGAACAGGGTGAGATTTGCTATAAACTTCTCCTGGTTTGTCAATCATGGAATTGTATGTTGAGACAGAGCCTCCATCATCAAGTTCCTGAGGTGTGAGAATGAATAAACCTCAGTCCTAGCCCATGTTACAACAAGAGTGAGAAAATTTTAGAGTGTCGAGCCACTCAGATTTGAGAATGATTTGTTTCAACAGCCCATGTTGACTGAAACAATGTTAGAAACAGTGGCTCTTGGGACCTAGCCCAATCCTGGCTAAGAATGGGATGGTGGTCTTAAAATATATCCCCAAATTCCTTGATACTCATCCTTTAAAATGTAGAGCTCAATTTTCCTCCTCTGAGTATGTAGTGGACTTAGTGACTTGCGTCTAACTATGGAGAACAAAGCTAATGCCATAGTATATAAAGTCACTGAGGCCTTGGGCTTACTTTTTGTTCTCTCTTTAGGTTCATTTGCTCTGGAGAAAGCCACTGACATATCATGAAGACATTCAGGCAACCCACGGAGAACTCATGTGGTGAGGAACTTATGCATCCAGCCAGCATCCATGTGAGTGTGCCATCTTGGAAATTGCTTCTCCATTGGAAAAAGTCCAAACTTGAGATGATTTAGTCCTCCCCAACATCTTGGCTCAACCTGATGAGAGACCATGAGCTAAGCCATTCCCAAATTCTTAGCCCAAAGAAGCTGTGAGATAATCAATGTTTGTTATATAAGCTACTAAGTATTTGGGTAATTTATCATGTAGCAATAGATAACTAACAAAGTGGGGAAAGGAATAGACCTTAAAATTTAGAAATTAAAAAATTTACTTCTAGTGCTGAAGTAACTACGTATTAACTACATGTTAAAAAACTATGTACTATCTTGCTTATAAAGTCTTTAGACCTCTTTCCTCCCGGGAATCTCCAATGCCTCCCAACACCAGACCAAATAAACATAAAATATAAATTTAAAAACCAATGAACTTGTTATGCAATTACAGCTTCAAGACATATCCTTTAATGTCCTTGCCCAACCCAATTGGTGACCCTAAATTCCTCCTCTGTAGCAATTCAAGAATTGTCCCCAGTCACTTAAAACCTTGGATCCCCGAATAATTAGGGAACTATCTCTAACATTTTCCCTTTATCTCAACAAAAGTCGTTTCTTAAACGCAGTGGATGTTGTGGGTCATGGGAAGAGCATCTTTATGACACATAAACTATATTCTATATTTATTTTATAATTTGTTAAGCTCCAGTGAAATGCAAAATAGTGTTTCAAGCAAACAGTAAGTCTTCGTAAACACTTACTGTCAGCTCAGGACCGGGGTTAGGGGAGGCCTGAATGCAGTACGAACCCAGTTCTTGCTCTCTAGGAGCTTAAAATATAGTTGAAGAGACCAGGTACACACGAGACAAATGGAAACAAATATAATGAAATTCAAGTGGTGAATTGTGTGATGTTGACTTGGCCTATAGTAATGGTCACACTTCCTGTCTGCGGAAGGGTTACATTCTCAAGCCTGAGCAGGAATGCCTAGGCCCGTGACTTGTTTCCTAGGATCTGGGAAAGACATTATGGGCAGTGCATTCCTTGGGGATTATTGTACTGCTGGGGTCTTTGGCTGCTTGGAAAGCATAGGCCCAGAGCTGGGCAGGCAGGGTAGGCACAGCCCAATGTTCTCTCAAAGTGCCAGAGACTTTGGACAAGGATAAACACTGGGGTTTATTCCAATCCATGCTTCTGAGACTCTCACATTTTATTTTATTTATTATTAGTTGCTTCCCATTCACATTTTAGAATTTCTTTTCATGTTGTATGTAATACTACCAGTAGCTGTTGTTTACTGAGCCATTTGCAATGGACCAGAGTGTAGTGACTGCTTCATGTGCATAATCTTAATCTCTGTGGTAACAGAATAAAGGAAGACATGATTATCTTCACTTTATGAATGAGAAATCAAAACTCTAAAAGTTTAAGCAACTTGGTTCAGTCACAGAGTTTGGATGTGACAAGAATAGGGCCTGGACCTACTCTCTAGGCAATCAAATCTGCCCTTCTCAGCACTAACATTCCATCTTGTAAATCGTTTCTTTTCCCCACCCTGTCCCAGAGCTCAACCTCTCTCTGCTGTGAAAGTGGCAGGAGCATTTTGAGAAGGAGCAGGCACTTCTCCATCAGGACCAGTAAGAGGAAGGACCACTAGATCCTCTCAGACTAAGCAGAATCACTCTTGGGTGATGCTCTGAGCAGTCTCAGGATCTCTGGGAACTTCCTTCCCCCTTCTAGAAACAAGAGATCTGCTCATGTGCTCTGCAGGCTACCTTTATCTGATTCACCCCAAATGTATTTGCCAAGGTGTCTGAGAAAATGCCAGTTAAGTCTGGAGTTCTGTTTCCTTAGCTTGTTGTCTTGACAGCCTGCCCTTGGGTCAGCTTCCCCAGTGGCCTATAGAGCAAAAATGAGTACATGCCATCAAGGCAGAGGGGAGGGCTCTGTTTAGGTCCCACTGGGCAGTGGAAACTGAGAAATCATTGCATTCTTGCCTTGAGGGAAGTTCTGAAAGCCGCTTTCATGTAAACAATAGGACCCAACAGAGAATGAATTTCTGGTGCATTATCCATGACTTCAGCTGATGTTCTAAAACATGAGGCCAAAGACCCCAGCAGTACAATAATCCCCAAGGAATGCACTGCCCATAATGTCTTATTGCACTTACAAAAAGGAATTTGTAACCAAGACTGGGAGAAAGACCAAGGCCCAACCCTATGCTGGGAAGAGCCAGTGTTATTGCGAATCATCATCAATAATGAGAGCTCTATAGGGCTGTGCTTCCCGGAAATTATCTAGCAATACCACTGACGGTCAATAAGAAAGGTCCACCTCCCGCTGCCCCGCTCCCTCCTACGGAGGAGAGGAGTACAATTTCTTTGACTATAATAAGACTCCCTTTGCTTCTTTCTCCCTCCTTCCACACAGACTTGCTTCTCTGCCTTTGAGCCAGAATTTGTTTCATTCTGTCTACAGAATGAAGTCTCTGGTGGATGCTGGCTCTTTGAATCCACGTTCTTCTTAAGCTCAAGAGGTACAAAGGACATAAATCCCTCCCCAAATTTGATGCTTTAGTTTATGTGAATTGGCTTCTATTTTTCTTCTTAGAGTTTTAGTTTTAGTATTCACTAATTTCAACCTGGTCTTACTGGGGATCACTAAAGCATGGGTGTGTGGAGGAGGGGCTGTGAGATAGGAAAGAGATTCAGAAGAAGGTAGAGTTAGGCAAAAGTTTCCTACAATGAAGTTTAGGGATGAAGGTGGGAAATAGAGCCCAGTAGGATCTGCCTGACAGGAGGGAGCAGGCTCAGCCAGGGTTTTGGGTAAAGAGATCACAGGGAACCCTCAAGTTGGACAGTCCTCCACCCTGCGTGCTGGGAGGGACCCTGAGAAGTACTCTCACCTCTGTTTAGCAGGCTGGGTAACAGTCAGGTCAAGCTCATTAGTCATTGGCACCATGGGGGTCCAAATGAGTCAGGAGTTAACACTGAGCCAAAAATCAGAGTCCAGGACTTTGGATAGGGGAACATGCACAGTTAAAAACAACATAAGAACAGGGTAGGGGCAAAACATAAGAGACTCTTAAATACAGAGAACAAACTGAGAGTTGCTGGGGGGGTTGTGGGTGGGGGAGGGATGGGCTAATGGGCAAGGGGCCTTACGGAGGACACTTGTTAGGTTGAATATTGGGAACGAATATGTAGGGAACGAATCACAGGATTCTACTCCTGGAATCATTATTGCACTATATGCTAACTAACTTGGATGAAATTAAAAAAAATTCTTCCATTGCTGAATCACACAAACTAGTTCCTGAAAAGAGTAGTTCTTTCAGCACGAGTATTCAAACTTCAGAACTTTGTGACCAATCAAGATAGAAATGGAATCCAAATGCATTTCTATCATGCACTAAATTCAACAGAGAAAAGCTTTTGACACGTAAGAGAAATCGAATTCATCCCAGTTGAGATCCATAAAGACAGTATCTGAAGGTGTTTCCTCTGGTGATTTACCTAAGGCATGAATGAATTGAGCACACACAGCTGGGAGAGAAATTAAGTATCAGAAAAGAATTTTCCTTAAATGTTTCATTTATGGATTTACTTACTCAAAATCAACTACCTCCTGTTATAAAACTGGATTAAATTCAGACTTCATAACTGAAAGAAAGAAAGAAAGAAAGAAAGAAAAGAAAGGAAAGGAAGGAAGGAAAGAGAGAGATGGAGAGAGGCAGGGAAGTAAGGAGAGAGAAAGGCAGGAAACTACTAGCATGCAATTATCTGAAACAAGAAAACAATTAATATATAGACATGTTGAAATTTTAAAAAAGGAAATAAAAATAAAATAAATTTAAAAAGGAAGAGACTGAAAATTTTTAGTAAGTAAAACAAGATAAATGGAAAAAAGATAAATGAAATTATGAAGTATTTCTTATAACAATTGAAATTATATATATATTTTTTTAAAATATTTTTTATTTATTTTTGAGAGACAGAGAGAGATAGCACGAGCAGGGGAGGGCCAGAGAGAGAGGAAGACACAGAACCAGAAGCAGGCTCCAGGCTCTGAGCTGTTAGCATAGAGCCCGGCGTGGGGCTCGAACCCACAAACCCTGAGATCATGACCTGAGCCGAAGTCAGACACTTAACCTTTGAGCCCCCAGGCGCCCCAACAATTTAAAGTGTATAAAACATTGTTGATAGCCTCTTTATTTCCTGTGATGCATGTGTGCCTGTGTTAATTTCAGAGAATGTTCAAAAAGAAAACACGTTCATTTTCTGCCTCAGGTCCAAAGCCCTCTGTCATCAGCAGCTCAAAAGTGGCAGGTGAAGAAAACAGTGAGTTGACAAAGGTCTGGTCCCTGTCCTCTAGGAGCCCACAGACCAGCGAGGCAAAAGTGGGGCAGATGTGGTCTGAGGACTGAGTTATGTTCAAATTATGTGGGAACCCAGAGACCTTTCTCTTAAGCTGCTTCTGTGTTTCCATGGAACTTTCCCTTGATATTCCACCTGTCCGTTGAATGAGGTGCTGTCTTCCTGAGGACTTTCAGGATGCTTTGTCATATCTCACTGGAGACTGACTGCGGCTCCCTGTTGTAGAATTGAGCTGGTCAGATAACTCAGTGCACATGGCTGATGTGAAGGGTTTGGATGATATTTTGTAAAAGAAGGGGGCTTGTCATGTCGTTTTGAAAATATGGAGCTCTCATAAAAAGATTTCAGCAGATATCTGAGCCCTTTCACTAGATGGGGATGCCCTTAAATTTCATGGGATGCCTCTGTCCCTCCACTATGGACCCCATGTGGCTTGTCTAGTAGGGCCTGGGCCTGGTTGGGGGGATCAGAAACATGGAGGGGGAGATCTAAATCCTGACTAGATGGGCTTCACAACACGGGGATGCCAGGCCCGGCAATACATCAGTGTTTACGGAGCATGGGTAATTCACCAGGAACTTTCACTTGTGCTTTTATCTCTTTTAATCTCGTTAAGAGGCCGAATGAGGCTGAATGGAGTTGGGATAGGACAGAGTCAGACACAAATCTATGCTCCTGCCTTGGGGGTCAATGTTCTTTCAGGAACATGAGGATTTTTCAAGTCCTTGGGAGTTCATAGGCATGTGTTCAGGGAGTCTGTTTTAGAAATGTCCCCAGGATTTGTTATCCTCAGGTGCGGTAAGACCTGAGATACAGAAATAACTCCTGGAGGAAGTATGTAGGCTCGCAGTAAACTGGGAGGCACACTGTGCAGGCCCGCATGGAGAAGCAGAGGTGACTGGGGGCAGAGGCAGAGCAGAAAATGGAGGCAAGAGCCTTCACTGCGATTTCCGTGGGAAGGAACAGAGGAGACAAGGTTACCAGGCTCAGGACTGCCGAGCTGAATAAGTTTCAGTGAGCTCTGGGGCATAGGGGCCGTGTGGCTCCTGGCCCTGGGTGATCAGGGCAGGGGACAGTGGCCCAGAGTGTGTGAGTCTCATGGAGGAGGTGACTGGGATGTGGGCTCCAGATTGGCTGGTGTGCATTTGAAAAACTTGGGCTCTGGTGATTTCCTTACTACTATCTCTAGAATTGGCTAAGCCTGGGAGGGGCGTTCCCTCCAAGGTCAGCAAAACCCCAGCTATCAGAGCATCAGAATACAGGAAGTATGAAACTATAGTTAATACGGAGTCTGACTGTTCTCAGCAAATATATTTGTTATATTTTCATTTCAAAGATAAACTGTAAGTATAAATATGTGTGTGTGTGTGTGTGTGTGTTTCTTTTTCGATATCACCAGAGTGACATTCTTGTAAGTGAAAATTGCCACAGAAACTGTATCCCTTTTATTAAATGTTTTTTTAAAATTTATTTTTGAAAGAGAAAGAGTGTGTGTGTGTGCGCTCACGAGTGAGCACTAGCAGAGTGGGTCAGAGAGAGAGAGAGACAGAGGATCTGAAGTGGGCTCCGTGCTGACAGCAGTGAGGCCGATGCAGGTCTCGAACTCATGAACTGCAAGATTATGACCTGAGCTGAAAGTGGATGTATAACCTACTGAGCCACCCAGGTGCCCCAGGAACTGTATTTCTAAGCCTCAGCCCCACTGAGGAGACTTACTGATCACCAGTTCATAACAAAATGACAGAACGAGATGTAAGGAGGCCAGCTGAAGGCCAAGTGACATCCCCACAGGCTCTGCAGATGGGAAGCAGGCAGGGATTCGTGTGGAGAGGTCGGTGGGAGAACAGAAGAGACGGTGGTGTGGGCACACCACATCGAAAGGAGCCTGCAGAGCTGGGACCATATTCACTCGGAGAAAATCTCTGTCGTGTCTTCAAAACAACATCTGACATATTAGTATTCTTGGCTCTAGTTTTATAGATACTTTTAGGTTTTTAGCTTTTAAAATGTTCATATATTTGCTAGATCTTATAGTTGTATAAGATCTATATACAGAATATAAACCTAGATTTATACGTGTACTTTAAAAATAAAACACACACATATAAAGACAAAACAAATCAACACCAGGGAAATGTCAGAATTTTTTTCACAATAACAACAACAACAACAACAAAATCAGTGTGCTCCTCAGTGCGGCAGTAAACTGACCACAGCTCCTCCTTTAGACCAGTATAATTCTCCCCTGGGTTGCTTTGGCTCCAGGGGGAGACGATCCCCAGCCACACGGAACAGCCTGTATTGAAGATGTGCACAGACACACGTTGGATTTCCTCCTGTGTGCGGCACACTGCAGGGCTGTTGTGACTGCGACACAACCCACCACGGAACGGAGATTATTGTGGTAAAATATACATTGACCATTTTCACCATGCATGAGGGTGCACGAGTACATTAACATTGTTGTGTAAAAATCACCACTATCTATACTCAAAACTTTCCCACATCTCTAACAAAAAGTCTGTGCCCATAGGGTGCCTGGGCAGCTCAGCCAGTTAACCAACTGACCCTTGATTTCGGTTTGGGTCATATCTCGGTCATGAGACTCACGATCTCATAGTGTGGAGCCTGCTTGGGATTCTCTTTCTCCCTCTCTCTGTCCCTCCCTGCTCAAAATAAGAAAACTAAACTAAAAAAAAAAGTCTGTACCCAGTACACTTGGCCCTTTCCTCTCCCCCAGCTTCTGGCTACCCGTTCTTCTTGTGTCTGCAAATGTGCCTTTGATAGGTACCTCATGTAAATGAAAACGTACAGTATTTGTCTGTCTGTGTCTGATTTATTTCACCCTGCATAATGTCCACAAGGTTCATCCATGTTGTAGCCTGTGTCAGAATCTCCTTCCTTTTTAAGGCTGAGTGATAGTCCATTGTTCACTTCTGACACTTCTGGTCACCAAATATGCGGAGGTTTTTTCCCCCCAAACTGAGCAGTTCACCACCCCACCAGCTGGGTTCCCACAATTTAAGTCGATCCTGACATTTCCCGGAGATGGCGTCAGATCCCATAGGTTAAGGGCTCAGTCCCACAAGACCACCCCTCACTTCAGATGCCAATTGCAAGTTCTGAGTCCCTAGATTACCCACGACTTCTTTCTTGGCTACAATCTGAAGATTTCGATGAGCCCCTCCTCAGGTTTGAGTAATTTGCTAGAGTGGCTCACGGAACTCAGGGAAACACTTACATTTACCAATTTATTGAAGGGCATGATAAAGGGATGCACATGAATGGCCAGAAGAAGGGATATATAGGGTGAGGTCCGGGAGGCTCCCAAGAACAGGAAGTTCTACCCTGTGGAGTTGGGGTGTGTCACCTCTCAGAGTGGATGAATTCACCAGCCTAGAAGCTCTGGAAATCCTCTGCTGCTTAGGAGTCTACAGAGGCTTCCTTCCATAGGCATGATCAATCAGTAACTCCATTTCCAGCCCCTCGCCCCTCGCTGGACAATGTGTGATAGAGCTGAACGTTTTCAGCCTTCTGATCATGGTCTTTCTGGTGACCAGCCCCCATCCAGGAGCCCAGCCACAGGCGCCTCATTAGGACAAAAGATGCTTCGGGTGCTCTTATCACTTAGGCAATTACAAGGGTTTTAGAAGCTCCATACTAGAAACTGGGGAGCAGATACCAATATACACATTTCCTATTATCTCACAATACCACGTTTGGTTTATCCATTCACCTGTCAGTGAACAGATGTTTCCTCCTTTTGGCCATTATGAATAATGCTGCTGTGAACACGGGTGTGCAAGGATATTTGGGTCCCTGGTTGCCAATTTTTTTTTTTCAAATACACGTAGGAGTGGAATTGCTGGGTCTCTGGTAATTCCATGCTTAACCCTTGGAGAAATTACCAAACTGTTTTCCACCAAAATATCCCCACCAGCGATAAGCAGTTACCAACTGCTCTCCCTCCTAACCAACACTTGTTATTTTCCTTATGCTTTTGTTTTTTCTATTCTGTTTTTTAAATTATACCCAATCCTAATGGCCATACAGCATTATCTCATTGTGGTCTGGACTGGCTTTTCCCTAACGACTAATCACATTGAGCATTTTTTGTGTGTCATTACGCATTTGTGTATCTTCTTTGGAGAAATGTCGCCTTGAGTCCTTTGTGGGTCCGACATTATTTTGCCTTCTCTCAAATGGTCTCCCATCTTCTTTGCTGACAGAATGCAGCCTTGTTTGGGTCTCCTCCTTCTGGGCAGGTGACCCTGTCCCTAGCTTAGGGCAAATCCGACACTCTAGTCTATAAGCCTAGACTTAGAGGCTGATTGTTCAGGCGAGTTCTGGCCAAGGAGATGCGAGAGGCAGTTTGCTGAGGGGGCTTCTTGAGAAAGATTTTTGCAGTTAAAAAGTGCACAAGGCAAAGACCTTTCTTTTTCTTCTGGACACGGTTGTTTGGGATGAGGTGCCTGAAACTGTGTGGGCATCTTACCACCATGAGAGAAGCCAACCTGAAGAAGATGGCAGAGCAGAAGGAAGAAGGTCCCTGGTCCCCAAAGATGTTGTTGAGTAGCCAGAGTATCCAAACTCAGAGCTGATGTCACACCTTGGGACATCTTGTCATATGAGATCATGCATCCCTAATTCATGAGGACATTGGAGTCACACTTTTCTGTTTCTTGCAGCTGAAATCATCTTGTTTAGGATTTTTAATACTTCTTCTCTAAAATGTATGTAATTATACACATGAACATGAATTTAGTCGCCAAATATTTATGCACTATCAGTTTAATTTCTGTTAGTATGCTAACAACTCACCCTCTTCTGTAGAAGATGAGTGGATATAATATAAACCTTACATAATTAAGTATCAAAAAAAACCCACAGTGAGGGGTTCAGAGGGAAAATTGAGACTCGGAACAGGGGCCCAGGTCAAAGTGGAGGTCACATCTGGGAATAAGAGGAAGGCAAGGGAAGGGAAGGACTTTTTTCTGTCCTCCCTTAGTGACTTTTCCTCCTGAAAGAAAAAAAAATGCACATCTGCCAAAGATTGAGCTGAGGAATTTCTGCAAGCGATTGAAAGCAAGTCTCTCTAAGCAAAGACGAGTTTGAAAACTTCACCCACACTGCGTTCCTTTAGCACAAACCATTTTCAAAATATTCTAGCACATATTTTTGCAGACTGTTTTTATCATTTGGGACTTGCTATCTCACCTAAAAGGAATGTGGGTTTATTCAGTTCGAGGTTTCAAATGTGATAGGAGGAAGGCATGACCTGAACTTGGAGCGATGAAGAAATCTGCCCAAGGGGCCCTCGGGAAGACCTTCAAGTTTGCTATTGTGGGTGGGATCCTTCAGATTCTACCATGGAGGGCTTAAAACAAGAGAAGAAAGATGACTGCGACCCCCCAAGGAGTGTCTCCCTGATGTGTTTGCTCAGTCCTTGTGAGGTGGAGGGGAAGGAGAGAAGTACAGGACGTGTCCCCTAGCTCGAGTGGCCAAGGGCCCCCTTCTCTCATTATGCAATGTACCAAGGGACAGCTGTGAAAGGCTGCGTCCTATCTGTAAACTTGGCTGTTGTGTGTAAATGATCGTCAGTCCCGGGAGGGGTGCACCTGGGGAGAACCTGCTGCTCCGCAGAGGGACAGAAAATGCGAGGAGGGGGAAAGAGCCGGGCTTGGTTCTGTGCCAGGACCTCGGGGGGGGGGGGTCCCCGACCCTCCGATTTACTCCACATTGAAATGGCAACAGCGGCGCTCTGCGCACGTAGTCTCTGTAAGCAGTAAATAAGACCGTTTCTGCGGAGATGTCATTGGCGGTGGGGCTGAGCTGAGAGAGGGGAGGGAGGGCATCACACTGAGGCATTTAATTGTATTTCCAGATGAGATCATCCACGAAATCACTGTGCTTTATGTGTGTGGGGGGAGGAGGTGGTGTTAAAAGTATAAATTGTGAAATGTGAACATTAAAATACACCACTGATTTTATTTGGGTATATACACACCACACAAATGACCCTAAAGATCTCCTCTTCCTTTCTTTAAAAAAATATTTTTTAACATTTATTTATTTTTGAGAGAGAGAGAGAGAGAGAGAGAGAGAGAGAGAGAGAGAGAGAGAGAGAGAGGATGAGTGGGGGATGGGCAGAGAGAGGCAGGGACACAGAATTCAAAGCAGTCTCCAGGCTCCCAGCCGAGCTGTCAGCACAGAGCCTGACACGGGGCTCAAACTCACAGACCATGAGATCATGACCTGAGCTGAAGTCCAACATTTAACTGACCAAGCCACCCAGGGGCCCCTCCTCTTCCTTTTTTTTTTTTTAATAAGCTTTTGTTGACATATGTCAGGCACACCAAAAAATGCACAAACCATAAGTGCACAGCCCATTTTTACGCAGTGGACACACCCATGTCATTTCACCCGGGTGAAGGCATAGAGCATGCCAGAGCCTTCCTCCTGCCCAGTCAGGACCACTTCTTTCGAAAGTAACCGTTATCCTCACTTCTAACATCTCAGGTGGATTTTGCATGTTTTTAACCTTTAGGGAAATGAATCATACAGGATGTGTTTCTGGCGTATTTTACTCAACGTTATGATTATGTGATTCATTCATGTTATTGCACACAGCATATTCTCATTGCATGAATACACCACAATTTATTTGGTCTATTGAGGGACATTTGCATTGTTTCTGGGTTTAACTATTATAAATAATGCTGATGGAAACATTTTTCATTTGTGCATTTCAGGGAAGAGGCAGAGAGCTGTAGGAGTAGAATTGCAAGGTCTTCGGGTAAACGTGTGTTCAGTTTCTGAGAAACGGTTCTCCAGGATGGGCGATCCAGACGTCTCCCCGGCCAGCAACATGTGAGAGCTTCTGGGCTTCACATCTTCGCCAATCTGCGGTGTTGCCGGTCTTTTAAATTTCAACTATTCTGGTGGTAGTGAGGTGGTATCTCGTTTCAAACTACTCAATTTGAATTTCCCTGTGGTTAATAAGGTTGACTACCTCTCCTTTTTAAAAAAATTTTTTAATGTTTATTTATTTTTGTGAGAGAGAGAGAGAGCATGAGCAGGGGAAGAACAGAGGGTGAGGGAGGCACAGAATCGGAAGCAGGCTCCAGGCTCTGAGCTGTGAGCACAGAGCCCGACACGGAGCTGGAACTCACAAACCACAAGATCATGACCTGAGCTGAAGTCGGACACTTAATTGACTGAGCCACCCTGACTACTTTTTCATATCTTCTAAAACTTTGTATTTATTTATTTTGAGAGAGAGAGAGAGAGAGAGAGCGAGTGAGTGCCAGGAGGGGCAGAGAGAGGAAGAGAGAATCCCAAGCAGGATCTGCACCATCGGCACAGAGCCAGATGAGGGGCTTGATCTCACAAATCGTGAGATCATGACCTGAGCAGAAATCCAGAGTCGGACACTTAAATGACTGAGCCACCCAAGAACCCCTATCTTTTCATGTCTTATCAGGTATTTGGATAATTTCATTTGTGAAGTGTTTATTCAGATTTTTGCCAATTTTGTTGTTGGGTTGTCTGTCCTTTTTACATTGATACGTAGGAGTACTTTATATATTTTTGATATGAGCTTTTTTATTATATGTTGCAAATATCTTCTTTTTATTCTTTTATGAACAGAAGTCATAAGTGTTAATATAGTACAGTGTATAAATCCTTTCTTTTATGGTTAGCGTTGTTTGTGTTCTTCTCTACCTCAAAGTCATGGAGACGTTTTCCAATGTTCAATCCTACAAGCCTTATTATATACCTTTTCCCTTTTGATCTATAGTCCATCAATACTGCTTTCTATGTGTGATAGAGATGAAGATTATTGTTTTGGGGATATTCAAATGGATATCCAATTGACGCAGCATCGTTTGTTTTTTTAAAAATCCTCTTCCCATTGTTTCATGCGCCGCTTTTATCACTAGCCACATGACCATACAATATGGGTCTATTTCTAAACTCTCTGCTCGGTTCCCTAGTCTATCTGCATATTCCTGTCACAGTCCTGCACTGTGTTATTGTTACATTATAATAAGTCTTAATATCTAGTCATGTTTGTTCTCCAATTTTCTTCTTTTTTAAGCTTATCTTAGCAATTCTTAGACCTTGACATTTCAATATAAGTAAAAGAATCAGCTTGTAAGTTTCTACAACAAATGATTCCATGACACGTTAAATTTTTATTAAATTTGTATAGACTACTTTGGGTTTTTGTTTGTTTTTTAATGCTTATTTATTTTTGAGAGAGAGAGACACACACAGACCAGAGTGGGGGAGGGGCAGAGAGTGAAGGAGACACAGAATCTGAAGCAGGCTCCAGGCTCCAGGCTCTGAGCACAGAGCCCAACACTGGCCTTGAACCCACAGGCTGTGAGATCATGACCTGAGCCAAAGTCGAACACTCAACCGACTGAGCTACCCAGGCACCCCTGTATAGACCCCTTTGGAAAGAATTACCAACTCCAAGTATTTAGACTTTCAACCCATGAATATGGTATATTGTTTCATTTGTTTAATTTCTTAGTTGCGCTCTGGAATGTTTTACAGTTTTCTGTGTAGAAGGTTCATGAATCTTTTGTTAAGTTTATTCCTAGCTATTTGATCTAAATGAAACATTTTTTTACCTCACTTAATAATTGATGATATTATGAAGAAATAGAATTGGCTTTTGTGTATTAGTCTTGTATTTAGAAACCTTGGTAAATTTATCGATCAATTCTAATAGTTTATGTATAGATCCTTTTGGATTTTCTACATAAAATATCATGTCATTTGGGAATATGACAGTTTTATTTCTTGCATTCCAACTTTTATTTCTGTGTTCTTTACATTCTTTCTCTCACTGGCTGAAATGACCAGTGTCATATTTAACAGAAATTCAGGTGGTGAGCAGACTTGTCTCATCTTGGCCTCAGAGAATAAAACGTTTTATATAATGTTGGCTATATTTTTAATCAGATAAAGAAATTTTCATTCTACTGCTAGGTTAAGAGCTTTTTTAAACAAAAGTGTGAATAAGTGTTGAATTTTATGGAATGTTTTTTCTTGTTCTATGAAGATGATTATATGATTTTTCTTCATTAGTTAAACTTGTTAAATCAGTTAATGTGATAAAATACCTTAACTGATTTTTAAATGTGTTAAATTAGTTCATGTGATAAATCATCTTGATTGATTTTCCAACATCAAACTAACTTTGAAACATGATCTTGACAGATTATCTTATATATATATATGTGTATATATATATATATATATATGTGTATATATATATGTGTGTGTGTGTGTGTATATATATATATATATATATATATATATATTGCTGGGTTCAATGTGCTAAAATTTTGCGTTGGGTTTTAGAATCTTTGTTCATGAGAGAGAATGATGTGTAATTTTTCCTTCTTGTAGTAAGAACAAGCAGGACCATCCTGATACAGTTAGAGATGAAGCTGATTCAAAGCTATGGCTGCGGGTGCCTTGTGAGGGTCATCTATTTCCAGTTCAGTCTTACTCCCTCCTGGCCATCTTGGACTCCACTTCAACTGGAAATGTTTGTCAGGCACCTTCTTCCTTGGTTTATTCTGTCTCCGTTTCTGTCCTCCTGTCTCATGAGAGTGCCCGAAGTTCTGCTGAGCTGCTCAGCTTGGAGCCTGTGTTTGGGTCTGGAATTGGCTGCGGCCTTGCAAGGAACGTGACCCTAAGTGTTGGACTCACCCTGCACATTCCCATTGTGTTGGTTGTTATCTTCTGCCTGCAAACACGTTTTGTTTTTGTCTTTCTCTATTTTGTCCAGCTCTTCTAATTTTTCTCAATGGAAAAATTAGCATGAACAATGGTCAGTCATTGTTCCCATTTCTTTTTAATTCCAGACCTGCTCTTCCTCCAGATCTCAGCTCCTCCGACTCAGACTGATAATGGCTGCCTGCTTCTAGGCCATATTCCAGACCCATCCTCTATGCCACTGATGGGCTACTCTGTGTAAAGCATGGCTACACACAGGTCACCCTCTTACTTACAAGCCAGCCTTGGTTTCCAGAAGCCTGCAGGACAAAGCCTTCTTGCCAAGCCCCCACTCAAGGACTTCAAACAGAAGGTTCCCCTTCACTGCACTGCTGCCACTTACCCCTCCCATGCCTCATGTTCCCTAAGCCACCCTCCATTCCAACTCATGTATTTACTCACCATTCTTGGAGTGCATTAGATACATTTCTTGTCTCTGTGCCTTTTCCTTTTGCTCTCCTGCCTAGAACAGTCTTTCTCCTGCTTATGGTTGTCTTGGTTCTGCCTTTCCTTTGCAGCTGGTTCAAATCCCCTTGCCTATGAAGTTGCCCTGCTTTCGTACCCTGTGACACTCTCCCGCCTAAGGGTATCTGGAAAGTTTTCTTGCCTTTTAGATGACAAAACAGCCACTTCGTGTCATCCATTAACTTATCTGCGTGTTATCCCCAACTAACTGGACGATGCTCAGAGAAGCCAGCCCTTCAGGCCTTCCATCGGCCTGATAGCTGGCACAGACAGATGCTCAGAGGATATAGATGCTTTGGATGACGATGGCCATGGTCCCCATTGGAGTTGCTCATCAAACACATCTGGCTTCTTGCTGGCCAAGCGCTGGGCGGTGCACCCCCATCCTTTCTCAAATACAGTGAGGCCATGTTACTGGATTTGGCCTATGAAATGTGGGTAGGAAACATATGCATCTCTTCCAGGGAGAAGGTCTAAAAGCCAATGCACAGATTCCCTCCTGTTTTGGCAAAACAGAAACCCTCCCCGCCTACCTTGGCCTTATAAAATGAGTGAAAGATACACTTTTCTTCTCATAAGCCACTGTAAGCTTGATCTTGTCTGTGACCATGCATGGTTTCACCTCTCCTGACTGGTGTAACAATGCCAGGACGGTGATGGTGAGGTTGCTGCTACTGATGATGATAGAGATGATGAAGAAAAGTAAATGAAGATATGGATCTCATTTTCTATCATGTCCCTCATACACCCCTTTTTCAGTTGGCCAGAAGAAAAGCTCTTGCCCCCGAAAAATCTGCCTACATAAAGATGACAACAACAACATTTAAGGCAGTCTTTTTCAAAATTGTTCAAGTAGCAAACAACTTAAAATTGCAGCACCATTTCCTCTTTTGATAACTTTGTCAGAGAGTAGTGATGAAAGCTACCTTTGAAGACTTGTTCATGTTCTAGGTACCTTCTTCATCATCTTGACCTTCATGACAACTTGGCAAGATGGATCCCATTAGTCCCTTTTCAGTTCACAGACTGAAGCTTCGAGAGTTAAAGTGCTTTTCATGGGGCCACACAGCCAGTAGCCTGTGATGAGGCTGGGTCCCTGATCGTGATCCATCGTCACCTCTGAAACCCACATTCCTTCTTTGTCAGTGTGCTGCCCTCCCCATTCTGATATTTTCAATTTTAGTACACGAAGGAGAAATAAAAGTACTAACAGAGTGCATCCCTGTATTCTAAGTATCTTCTGTAAAATGATAAGTAGATGAGCACATAAAAAATAAACTATTCAAGTCATTAACATTAGCTATTTATGATTTTGTCTTTGTATTAATTTCATCCTGTTTCCATTTGTTTTTTTCTCTGCTACCTCTGAGCAGACAAGTAGTAGGAGGCATTAAAGTTGCAAGAAAACTTTATGGGAGGAATTTGAAAATAGAGAATGTTCTCTCCGTTAATTTAATTTTAGTTTCGCTGGGGAAAAAAATCCCTCTATTATTTCGTTCTAGCCTAGGGAACACTGGGTTTAGGCCAGCGCTATGGGAGTGCCATTTAAGAAGTACTAGGTGGTGCCTCTGCTATTCTGCCCCCCATCTGACCTTGCTCCCTCCCCTCCAGCTTCAAGAGAAGACAATTTGGTCAGTGGGTGGGAGTCAGCCCTTGGCTTCCTGGAGAATGTCCACATGGATGGGCAGCTTGAATTGAGCCTTTTTGTGATGTTAAACCCTGGGGATCTACTGGGTTTGGGCCATTACCTCATTTTGCAAATACCGCAAGGGTCAGAGAATCTCTAAACTTCTGACCCAAGGGGAGAACTGATATCCTGGCCTCTTTCCTGCCTTGCCCTTAGCTCTTCAAATAATCTTATTTTATGTACCTATCCATTACACTGCACTCTGTGGCAGTATTCATACCAGTTTTCATAGACATCAGGCTTTGAATTCAGATAGGCATTCACATTCTGGCCTCGCCTCTTACTAGCTCTGTCCTTGGGCAAGTTACAGGGCCTTGTTAAGCCCCAATAATCTGTTGTTTTAAATGGGTGATAATAACACATAGGGTTATTTTAAATGTTGAAGGACATAATACTTGGTACGTAATATTCAGTGACTGTTAACTACAATTTTAATATCGTAAATTCTTTCAGAAACTGTGGAGTGACAAGGTTAAAGTGCTCACTCTACTCTAATTGTGCATGTTACAAGGTTGATTTAAAATCTTCCTCATCCATTCATTAAAGAAATGCACGATGAGCACTCAACCTGTGCCACTGTGTGGCCCACATACCTACATGTCTATACTGATGAGCCATGGATTATTGGGATTCACCTGTGGGACACAGACCCAACACTGGGGGAGGTGAGAACAGCAGGGCCATATTGGTTTCGACTGTGGGCTTGTTACTGGCTGCCATGTCAAGGGCAACAATGGAAATTTTTACTAAATTCCATTGGTGGAATATGACAGAAGAAGGTCAAATCCAGGGTGATGGGCCTTCAAAACCAAAACCTGATGCTACCCAATTGAGGCCTTCAAGGGTCTTGCTAATATCCTTGCTTCGGTATTTATCTTGTATAACTTAATAAATAATGGTCATGAAATATCATCAGTGATATTTTAAACCTAGTAGAAAAAACATGAAGAGAAGATTTATTCAGCAGGCATAATGGTTCTCCACCTTCTTGACCTGTGATGTGCATGTGTGCTTGACCTGTGGCATGTGTGCTCAGTGACACATGACCTGAGTCCTCACTGCCTATGACACGTGTGCATGATGGATGGCTTCCCTGGGACTCTCCACCACCCCATTAGAAACTCCTCTACTTCATTTCCCTGCTTTTCTTCCTACCTAGATGACTCATTCCAATTCCAGATTTTCACTAAATGTCACAGCTCAGTCCGTTAAGTGTTTGACTCCTGCTCAGGTCACGATCTCGTAGTTCATGAATTCAAACCCCACATAGGGTTCCACACTGGTGATACAGAGCCTGCTTGGGATTTTCTCTCTCTTTCTCTTTCTCTCTCTCTCTCTCTCTGCCCCTTCTCCACTTGCCTGCATGCCCGCTCTCAAAATTAATAAATAAACTTTAAAAAAAGAAAATAAATGGCTCACGGCATGACCTTGAGTCTTTGTCTTCCTATTCCTAGACACAACTCTCTGGGGCCTTTGGTCCAAGTCCAGACTACTCTTTATTGAACTGCATTTACTCATTCAGGAGATAAAACCCAAAGAATAAACTAGTGGAGCCAGTATTGAGCCCTGACTCTCAGTAATATCCTTGGGCCGGCGTTCCTAGTCCCTGACCCTTTGTCTTCCTCTCTCCCTCCCACCACCCCTGGTGCATATCCCACTCCCTGCTAGAGTGGACCTGGGAGCTGTGTTCACACTGCCATGATGATCCAAAATGAAGCACTCCCTCACCACCCTCTTCCCTGGCACATTTTCATCAGGTGTTGGCAAATATTAATAAGGTAACTTGAGGTCTTCAAGTGACTTCTGCCCTTGGCTTGTCTGAGAAGTTTTTTCCCCTTCATTTTCTCTACACAGGTCCAGTTCAGCTTGGCTCCAAACCTGTTATTTTTTGAGCCAATGCAGCCTCTGTGCCCAATGAGGACCTCCTTTCCTTTCTTGAATCTTTGTTCTACCTCATTCCTCAGAGCGTCTGGGGTTGTGGGCAGGGTGTGAGCTGGCGAGGTGCGGGCTTTGGTGTGGGTACATGTCCAGCACTGTGGGCCATCTGCTCAGCCGGAAGGAGCCCCAGGTGGTAAGGGAGATCTCTGGAGGACACCCATGGCCACCCCATGGTGGCCAGCCCAGAGAGAGGAGAGACACAGGTCAGGTAGACATCAGAAGAAAGCCTATCACAGTGGTTCTGCATCACCTTTGTTAGAGGTGGTCGGTGTATCGGGCATAGGACTACCTGGCTCTGAAACTGCACAGGAACCTGCTTTCTCCAGAGGGACCTCTGGCTTGAGTCCTACTTCATAAGTCATTTTATTTCAGTCTCCTGTGGATTTAATACTCGGAACGAGTCCAGGGAACCTCATGCCCAGGACAGTGAGAGAATGGAGAAGAGGCAGGCTATTCAAAGAGCATGGGGCTGGGGGTGGTCAGATCTGAGTGAGAGAGAGAGAGAGAGAGAGAGAGAGAGAGCAGCTCAACTTGGAAAAGCATTCACTTTTGGGTCAGCTTGCTCTATCTGCTCCTGTGTGACTTTGGGCAAGACAGTTCACCTCTCAGAGCCTCAGTGTCTTCATCTGTACAATGGAAATGCCCCAGGCTTTGTTGTTAGAATTAAATGGAATAACGTAAACCCCTCCAGAAGCTTGAGCCTTCTTCTCTTGGAAAGAAGAAGGATGCCATCCATATATATACCAATGGCCCTGGCCAATTCATGACTCTCACTCAACAGAGACTATCTCAAAGGAAGAGAAGGGAGGGAAAGGACCCAGTGGAGGATGAAAGGTGTCCATGAGGAGACAGTTTAGAAAACATGAAAGTTGAAGTGCAGGAGTCTTCTACCTGAGGAAGGACCTTGCCCTGGCCCGGCAGCTAGTTCTTGGGATTTCCCGTCTTCCCTCTGGCCAGGTCTCTGCTTCTTTCCCCCTCCTTGCAGCCTCTAGTGAAGTCCGAGAGGCACAGAAGCTCCAACGAGGGGCTGAGTCATTATAATCTGGGTCTCAGGACCACCAGTCCTTCTAGAACAGCCCTCAACTTCTACAGCAGCCATGACTTGTCCAGCTTCTCAGGTCACATCCTTGCTCTGCCCTGAGTTTCCTGTTCTTCCTTCCTTCCTGATGCCCTACTGCAGCCCTATTCCAGTGACCGGAAGAGGAGACTATGTTTGGGCTTTGGACTGGTTACTCTCCACAGTCTACATATGGTCACCCTCTTAGGGAAAGTCTGTGCTCTGGGTCCTGATCCGGAGCACCTGCCTCCTGTCTGGCCTCCCGCCTTTTCTTCTCTTCTGTCACCCCTTTCTTCTCCTTGGTCTGCTTCACACACAGCACCCCCAAACCCAGTTTTTGTGTCTGCAAAATTCCCTTCCCATCTGTACTATTGTTCACAGACTAATTTTGCTTCTGTGTTTCAAGTTGTCTATCAGCCAAGGAAGGAAAGAGGAACAATATATTACCGTTCCAGTTACGTACTGGGTATTCAGTAATCATTTTTATAAGTTAATGAAGAAATATTTATCTCATGAGATTAAATAATTAGTTCATTCATCGTTCTTTCATTCATTTCCAAGTGTCCCCTCTGTGCCATGTCTTCCTCTGGGTCCTAGGGCAGACTTGCCCAGAAAAGTGTAGGAAGCTTGTGTACCAGCTTCCCTGTCAAAGATGCATGTGGCATCCACTTCAACTCAGGTCATGATCTCGCGGTTCGTGAGTTTGAGTCCCGTGTCGGGCTCTGTGCTGACAGCTCAGAGCCTGGAGCCTGCTTCGAATTCTGCGTCGACCTCTGTCTCTGTCCCTCTCCTGCTTGTACTCTGTCTTTCTCTCTCTCAAAAATAAATAAACATTGAAAAGAAATTTTTAAAAAAATTTAAAATGCAGAGTTTGGAAGTGAGTTTGTACTCCAAATAATAGCAGCCTTGGAAACGTCACATTAGGAAGTATATTTCAGTTGCCCAGGCTGAAATGACACATTTTTTTAAATGTTTATTTATTTTTTGAGAGAGAGAGAGCACGTGCACGAGTGGGGTAGAGGCAGAGAAAGGGAGAAAGAGAATCCTAAACAGGCTCCAGGCTCCACACTGTCAGTGCAGAGCCTGACTCCAGGCTCGAACCCACAAACCGTGAGATCATGACCTGAGCCCAAGTCGGACGCTTCACCAGCCAAGCGCCCAGGTGCCCTGAAACGACACACTTCTGAGAGATGATCCTGACGTGCTTCCCACAAGCACTGACATGCCTTCCCACGACGGACAGCCGGGAGGCCACGCAGGGTGCACGGGGTCCAGACGCAGCTCGTCCAGCAGTTTGGCTCTCTGCATGCGGGAGGCACTGCTGGGCTCGCTGACACCTGGTGTCCTTGTCCTTTGTGCCCTCCCCACCGCGCAGAGTCTAGCATCCCCGCAGTGTCTCTGGGAGCCGAGTGCTCCTAAAGGCGCCGCACAGCCCGAGAGCTGCCGGTGCCACACTGCCAGGCCAGGGCCGCAGCTCTGCTAACAGATCGTCACTCGGCCGCACTGTCGGGGAAGACCATAAACAGTTGGTTTCTCTAAGCCTGACAAGCAGTTGCTGGCGCCATCTGGTCTCGTAAGCACCCCTGACTCTGCCGCTCTTGCCGCCCCCCAAGTGCCCGGTCACAGGGCCGGAATGGCAGAACTGCTGGAGCAGAGAACAAGGTCAGGGCTTCAGGCTCAGTTCTGGAAAATGACTTGCGCGGTCCCAGGACGGTCCTCTCTCCCCCTGGGCTCGGGATGCCCATCCCCCCCGCGGCGATCCTCCTGTCTGATTGCAAGCACAGGGAGAGCTGCCTGTGGGAGAACCCGACGCCTGCTTCTGAGTCTCCTGGTTGGGCCATGGCCCCTGGTTCTGCGCTCCCTTCCGACAGGTGCGCGCTAGTTCACTCGGAATCTCATCGCCACTAGAAAACCCACCCACAAACTTGCAGTTGAAATCTGGCGCTTTAGTCCTGTCATTTTCTGAAAGCCTACAGCAGATTTTCTCATTAAAAATATGTCCCTTTTCCTCCTGGGTGGCTCAGTTGGTTAAGCGCAGACTCCAGCTCAGGTCATGATCTCACAGTTCATGGGTTCAGGCCCCGCTTCGGACTCTGTGCTGGACTCTGTGCTGACAGCTTGGAACATGGAGCCTGCTTCAGATTCTGTGTCTCCCTCTCTCTGTCTGCCCCCTCCCTTGCTCACATGCTGTCTCTCTCTCTGTCTTTCAAAAATGAATAAACATTATAAACAAACAAACAAATAAAATTATGCCCCTTTTCTATTAAACCCCATTCCCTTTAAGCGTGGGATGACAGGATCTGCTTCTTACCATTGAGGCGACTCCATTGCGATTTTCAAGATGTAGGCTTGGGTTACCGTCGCCTCAATTCCTAGTCTGGAGGGCTGTGCCCAGGCGGAAGGGGGCCTGGGCAGGTGAACAAAGGAGAGGGGGCGGGGAGGGAGAATTCCCACACTGGCCCCTCCTGGGGCGCTTAGTCTGCTTCCTCATTTGCATCTGCTCTCTTCTTAGCCTCAAGTAAACAAGCCCCTAGGAGCAGGTTGGCAAACACTCACACTCGGTTATAAAAGATAAGACTTTTTGATTTTATTTTTGTGAATGGTGTAAGAGACTGGTCTAGTTTCATTCTTCTACATGTTGCTGTCCAGTTTTCCCAGCACCACCTGCTAAAGAGGCAGTCTTTTTTCCATCGGATACTCTTTCCTGCTTTGTCAAAAATTAATTGACCGTACATTTGTGGGCCCAGCTCTGGGTTCTCTATTCTATTCCATTGGTCTATGTGTCTGTTTTTGTGCCA